>CM050165.1:139033577-139036077 GCA_027410445.1 Discoglossus pictus | reverse complement strand
ATCTATCTATCTATCTATCTATCTATCTATCTATCTATCTATCTATCCATCCATCCATCCATGCATCTATCTATCTTGACTGAACTCTTAAGTAAACAATACTGTCCTTTTAAACAAACTTAACCCATTCTGCTTGTTTTAAAGTGACAACAAACACATTCTAATGTTAAAAATGCAAAAAATAAATAAATCTATATGTCCAAATCTTTAACAAATGGTTGGGGGTGGGGGGGGGGGGGGGGTGTAGCAAAAAAGTGCATTCAATTGCAAAACAGTCACAAGCATTAGAGATCAAAAGTTCCACGTGCAGGGACTTAAACTTGTTTAAAGAAAAAAAGAAGAAGAAGAAGAAGAAAACTTGCCCCAAATCCTTAACAACCCCCCTTAGTATCAGGCATTTGTTAAATTGACGTGACACAGATTTCTCGATTACTTCTGCAAAGCGTATCTGAATGGCACCATAAAATCCTTCAGGGTCCCCCCCACTGCACTTATTCATCTCGTACTTAATTTATGCCACGCGATTCTATCTTGGTGAAGTCAGGCAGAAAGACTCTGCTTTTCTTCTCTTTACTTTTTTTTTACTCCTCCTTCTTCCACCCCACTTCTCCCCCCTCCCTATTATCCCCCCTATTTTTTTTACTCCTTTTCAGTGGATGGGGCTAACTGGGAGACTGTTTAACTTAAGGGTTTCTATAGGAGGCTGTTGTAGTTTAACTCCTGCCCACCAGTAGCTGGGATGAACAAAGGAGGAACTCTGGCCATGGCTATTCATCTATTCTTTGCACTTTAGTTTTCATTGATTGAGAATACAAGGGGAGCCCTTTGGGGACTGGAGCTGAGGGGGATGACACGCCTTTAGACGCCATCAGCCCCCTAGCCAGCCATCTGCTCTCTACCAAATGGCGTGTTCTTTATACTAGCCCAACTGCATGTCTATATACTCCTCTTTAACACTTGCAGTGTCCCACAGCCCTTCAAGGTTCACGGGGGGCTTCAGGAAGAAAATAAAAGGAAATTAATCACCTTGGAGTCCTAGATTTTTTGCTGTGGTTTGGAAAGTTTAAGGCACTTTTTTTTTTTTGGGGGGGGGGGGGGGAGGTAGGGCTATTACTAGTCATTGGGGACCACTTGTGTCACATAGCTGTACAGAGATGGCTAGGCATTAAGTTGGGCATTGCCATGTATTGTATGGATCAGGTGTAGGGGACTTGGATTATTAAGAGTTTCATTGCAAAAAATAATTATTGGCAGAGATAGATAGATAGATGGATGGTAGATAGATGACTAGATAGATATATAGATAGATGGATAGATAGATAGATAGATAGATAGATCGATCGATAGGTGGATGGGTAGATAGATAGATGGATGGTAGATAGATGAGTAGATAGATAGATAGATAGATAGATAGATAGATAGATAGATAGATAGATGGATGGGTAGATAGATGAGTAGATAGATAGATAGATAGATAGATAGATAGATAGATAGATAGATAGATAGATAGATGGATGGGTAGATAGATGGATGGTAGATAGATGAGTAGATAGATATATAGATAGATGGGTAGATAGATAGATAGATAGATAGATAGATAGTAGATAGATGGATAGATGGATAGATAGATAGATAGATAGATAGATAGATAGATAGATATATAGATAGATGGGTAGATATATAGATAGAGAGATAGATAGATAGATAGATGGATAGATAGACAGCACGATGATTGCAAAAGATAGATGACCAAATAGCTAAATAAATAACTGTATAGGAAAAGAGGCTTATGCACATATTAAAATAATCTATAGTAATTTAGATATAATGGACATAATAGCCGATATATGCAGTAGAAGATAGTTAAATACACAGCTTAAAAAATATAAAATAGATAGAAAGATAGATAGAGGTATAGACAGCTCGATAGATATATAGATAGATAGATACACATATACTTTCCGAGACAGATAAAACAGCACATGCAATGATAGACATATCCACAAATGTGTAGAAATATGGCTAAATGGTTAAATAAAATGCTTGATGGGAAAATAGACATCCAAAGATAAAACATAGATAGATAGATAGATAGATAGATAGATAGATAGATGGATGGATGGATGGATGGATGGATGGATGGATGGATGGATGCATGCATGGATGGATGGATGGATGGATGGATGGATGGATGGATGGATGCATACATAGATGGATGGATGGACAGATAGATAGATAGATAGATAGATAGATAGATAGATAGATAGATAGATAGATGCAGCAGTTCCATAAATAGCTTGGGGAATGCACATATTAATTGCTACAATAAGGACAGACATAGACAGATAAAGACATATCACATCTCCTGACTCATTACATGCTGGAGGAACTTACAGAGATATTAGGATCTTCAGTCCTGGGGTTGTATGTATTGCAAACTCCTGGTGGCACTGAACATAAACTCAATCATTTTCTATTCTGAACACATATCCATATTTAA
>CM050165.1:138888577-139026077 GCA_027410445.1 Discoglossus pictus | reverse complement strand
ACAACTGTAGCACTTCTTATTATATAATGACAATATTGTTGTTGTTGTTCAGTCCTTCAGTCGTGTCCGACTCTCAGTGACCCAGCACGCCAGATACAGATTTATCTATATTGGCGCTTATCCATACGTTTTCATGGCAAAGATACTGGAGTGGGTTGCCAGTTCCTTCTCCAGTGGACAAAGATTTGTCTGAACTCTCTACTATGACCTGCCCTTCTTGGGTGTCCTTACATGGTAAAGCTCACAGTTTCATTGAAGTACACAAGCCCCTTCACCACGAAAAGGTAGCGATCCAGAAGGAGAATGGCAATATACAGATGTAGCAAACATGGTTGCACCTGCTGATACATTCCAGTGTGGTGAATAGAGATCTCCCCCATTACTTTCTCAAGAGTCATTGGGAATGTGGCTGCACCTGCACTGGTTATATCTATACATATGTGTTATATTATCTACCTAAGTTGCTATATATATATAAACCATATCCTGCAGACGTTCTAGGACGACACACGTCGTCCAGATTGTTTTTTAAGTTGACTTCATCCCTCAGTATACTGTGGTATAATTATAAGCGTGTGCATGTGTATTTTACATTTTCAAGATCTATTAAAAAATGATGAAATAATAATTTTGTAAAAAAAGCCCACTCATAGAATCCTGGTTGCACTGTGAGATCTTTATTGAGTTTTTAAATGAACCATAAAATAGACAAAAGTCTATTGTTCTGTCATTTGCATGCATTTTGCATCTCATTATTGATCACTAATGGAATATTTTACTCCACACAATGACTATCACATAATGATTATTGAACATAGTAGTAGTACATTTACAGAATGACAGATTTTATTGATGAAGAATGTTATTTTTAAATGGCCACTGTATGATGAATCAATATATATATATATAAAGTAAATAAATAGTATTTTTGTGTTCACATTTGAATGTCTAAAACAAGTAAAAAAAAAAAACTGTTTCCAGCTCAGAATTCAGAAAAATACAGTTATCACACTGCATTCTGGGAAGCTAAACAGGGAGATGCAAATAAGTATGTGAAGTTGAAAGCAAATTTTCTATTCAATTGTCATCTTTTGGCGGCCTCCCAACGGCTTCAGAGTTACGGGCTTGAAATAAAAATGTCGGCGATTCAAATCGAGTTAGGGGCTTGAAGGAAATTCAAGACTGTAACTCGATTTTTGCTTCTTTCACCCTCTAGCTTGCAAGCCTCGCGATAAGTGCATTTGGTGCTCATCGCGGGCCTCTCCCCCTCTACCTTACAGTCCTTGCGATGAGCGCCTTTGGCGCTCATTGACGACCTCGCCAAACCCGGAACTTTCAGGCCTTTGGCGCTCATTGCACATGCCCAAGCCCTTAACTTTTAACATATCGTGAGCGACAAACTTACAATTACGACAACTATATATGTGATATGGTGGGCAAAAAAGCGATAGAAGCCCTGCACCGTACATAGAGAGAGAGATACACAGATAAACTCTGATTATAGTGTTGTTTCCCCTTCTAATTCCCTGCTCAGCACTAAATCTTGCGATGGCGTGGTTTTTGAGCACCAAATCGCCTTTTGGCCCTTTAAATCCCCGCTTAGAGCTATTTCACATAGTGCTCCTGGATGCAGGAAAGCATGTGAAGTGCTAAATGGGGTATTCCTGTATGTATATATATATATATATATATATATATATATATATATTGTTGTTTCGGTTATTAAGTCTTATCCAACTCTTTGTGACCCTATGGACCACAGCACGTCAGAGACAATCGTTATATCACTGGTTGTGCTAATCCATAAGGTTTTCAAAGATAATGGAGTGGGTTGCGAGTTCCCTGTTTAGTGGACAGCGATTTGTGTGACCTCTTTGCTATGACCTGCCCATCTTGGATGACCATACAAGGTATAGCTAACAGCTTCACTGAGGTACACAACCCCCCTCACCACGACGAGGTAGTGATCCAGAAGACGAGATATGCATATATTTATATATATCAAATATTTTTTTATGAGGAAGAGCTTAAATGTATTGGAAAATCTAGCTTTAATTCAAAACAATATTTTGATCCCTCTGATGGTTTCTAGAGACAACCATGATATTTTAGTAAAAGTAGTGTGTGAGAGACTGCTGTTTACTTTTTTGCAGGAACAGGGTTTGCAGATATGCTTAAGACAACTCACTTCTAAAGGTGGTATGTGTCAGTTGATAAAATGTCCAATTCTATCACAAATCCTCCACCCATGTCTAAACTGTTCCAAAGACAAAAACAAGAAATGCTGTAAAAAAAACAAAACATGAATCCTACATACAAGCAGAGTAATACACTTAAGTTTTTCTCTAAAAATGATTTTATGCTCAAGGGTTACACAGCTGATAATGTTGTGTGTTACATAGTTCACAAATGTGAAGTTTTTCCTACTACGGTGGACATGTACACAAAAAAGGATTAAATGAAAACATATTGTAATCACTGATAGCTAGCTTTAACTTTTGCAAATAAAGTAGAGGTGCTCACCTGAGAACGAAAAATACCTCAGTGGGTTTTTTCTATAGGTCTGGTTACCTGCTCAGAGAGCAGCCTCTTTAATCTCACTTGTGCCCTTCCCAGAGAGAAATATCCTGTAGTATATCAGTCTGGTCTCACACAAAATAGTGATCCAGTCCCGAAATACCAGGCAATTCTCCCTGAACAGGAGAAACAGCAAACACGGACGCGTTTCGGCCACTGTGGGCCTCGTCAGTGAGGTGTAGCTTTACTCAGTGAGGCACAGTGAGCAAGGTGTCCACGTCTGGTTCCCCTATCACCCATAAGGTGAGGAAAATGTATGCAAATAAAGTAGAGGTGCTGTTCGGAGAGAGACCAGACTGATATACTACAGGATATTTCTCCCTGTGAAGGGCAAATGAGCACCTCTAGTATATTTGCATAAAAGCCTGAACTTTTATATATATATACAGACAAGATCTATAGACAAGATCTATATATATAGATATATCAGCATTCAGGAGAAACCTTAATGGAATCTAGCACACACTGATTATTTCTTGCAATGACTATATTTGCCCATTTTTATTGCAATACAACAAAGTGAAAATGCACATTTGTGCTCGATCACATTTACCAACAAGTGTTTTGGCCATTTTGATCTACTGATCTATACTCGAGCTGGGCTATTATTACAAGTAGGGGCTTTAGCAGCCTCTGTGACTGTGGGCATAGGCAAAAACACACATCTGGTTATTTTACTGTTTAGTTAATTGCTGGCACTGTTTTACATACAAACCTTCCCATAATAAACTATTAAAGCAAAACAGGTAATGGGCAAGTAGTGATCTGATAGTAAAAAGGGCTCTCTTGCCCATATAGGCTCACCAATCGCCATACATCTTAATTATAGTGAATTTGGTCCACACCTTTGATTTACATGGACACACAAACATGTTTTAATAATATAAGTGTGTATTTATCATGTCAAATTAAATAAATTATTCTTTTAAGGTAGTAAAAAATGAGTGTAGTTGAAGCGTAATTAAGTAACTTTTTCAATATTATTCAAGTTCTGTTAATTTTCCTCCCACACTTATTCCTTCCTCCTTGGTCACAAGGATTTTTATGTAATGACGTATATTCTATCACACATAGCACACATGATACTTAATCTAAGATAAAAAAAAACAGTAAATAACAAAGTCTGTAGTAATGTTTATCAGATTTCTGATGCATTTTTTATTTTTTTTTTAAAGAAAAGTTCATTTATTCCAAGAAATAAATATTCATATTGATTTATTCATAAGGAAAGCGTTATTGTGTCCCATTTAGGTAGGAAGCTAATAAAAGATGTGTACTGCAAAGCCATACTCATATTGATGGAAAGCATCTCTGCTATATATATATAAATTGTAAGTTTGCGAGTTTTCAATCTTGCACAGTGCTTTGGAGAAAGTACTATGGACACTGGATTCTAAGCTCAAAGACAGGGCCCTCCATCCTTTGCAGTGTGTTAATATTGCTATTGTCTTTGCTTTGATCGTAAACCCATGTATAGCGCTACGGTTGGCTCATTACAAATAAACAATTATAATAATAATGATATATATATTTGTGTGGGAGATATCTTAAGATGTGGTTTTGTAAGAGTATTCTATTGGGGTTCCATGTGGTAAAGTTATTTTTAAGACATTTGTGCTCGATCACATTTACCAACAAGTGTTTTGGCCATTTTGATCTACTGATCTATACTCGAGCTGGGCTATTATCACAAGTAGGGGCTTTAGCAGCCTCTGTGACTGCAGATAGGCCCTGTGCCATTTTAAAATATGAATAAGAGTTCAGGCCAGCACACTTCTTGTGGCCCCACAGCTTGATGTACGTGTTGCATGAAATCTGTACGTGGAGAGATGTCTCTGTATACAGATAGCCACATTGGCTCCCACTGGTTAACATTCCTATTGCTGCACCATTGAACCAACACTTCCTTTGTTTGTGATTTGTGTAAGTGCAACTTGCAGATCCGATTGGAAGCCACCTCAAACCTGCTCCCCTGATGATGTTGTTGCTGTCTGCAGAGGGCAGGGGGCTGTGACAACCTCCACCCGCCCCCCCCTTTAAGGGGATAAGGGGTAAAAAGGATGGGGGATGGTGGAAGGAGGGCTATGGGGTGGATCCCTGGGCATCGGAAACCTTCCTCTCTTATTCTGTGAGCATCTGCCGGAGAAGAACAGATGTGGGCACCTGCGGTGACAGGCTGCATATGTTCCAAACTATTCACAGCTATTCAGACCTGCCTACAATGGCTAGCCTTTGTGCAGCCGCAGTCACTAAATATATTAATCTGACTTTGACTCCTTGGAACTCTGCTCTGTTTAATTCGTGTTCTCTTTGGACAATAACAACTGAACTTAATCCCCTGAGTCCTCCAAGTGGCAGTATCTCTGTCTCTTTATCTTTTCCTTCCACCTGTCATGATTAAAACCATCTTTACTTTGTACGTATTTTCTTTATTTCTTTTTACCTTTTTTTATTGCTGGCAATACTCTATGCATTTTCTTTTTTATTTAACCAATCTAAACCCTTTTTATTTATTATTTTGATTATTAACAATACCCTATGCATTTTCTTTTTTTATTTTAACCAGTCTTTTATTTTAACCAGTCTTTTATTTTAACCAGTCTTTTTTTATTTAACTACAATCTCATGTAGTATATTACTACTATGCAGTTATACTATGTATATATTTATTTAATATTCTCCAATTCATCAAATATACAGCTTATCTTGTTTAATGTACCAACATACTTTTTTAACCATTTTTTAAACTCGAACCTTTACAAATAAGCCACTATTTTTATTAATAAATCACTAATTTTTTTGTACGATTTTTTAAATGTTTACAATTACAAATAAGTCACTAGTTTTTTTTTAGGATTTTTAAATCAATCTTTTAAAGTTTTTAAAAATATATATTTTTAATTACAACTAAGGCACTTGTTTTTCAGCTTTTTTTTAATGGTTTTTCGTACTACCCAGGCAATATTTTGATGTTATTATGGTATTCCAAAGTATATTTCTAAAACAATACTACTTATACATAAAACAATACTTTTTTAATGGTTTTTCTTACAACCAATACAATAATTTGATGTTTTTTTTTTGGTATTTCAAAGTATTTTTCTGAAACATTACTACTTATACATAACGCAAATATTTTTTTTACAGATTTTTCTTACAAGCAATGGAATATTTTTGATTTTCTTATTGTATTTCAAGGTATATTTCTGAAAAATGACTACTTATACATAAAGCAATACTTTTTTAAAAGGCATTTACCTTACAACGTTTTAAAAAAGTTATAATTTTTCAATAAGAACTGTTTAAGGTAGTTTGTTCATAATTAAGAAACAACAACATCATTTTAACATATTTTGTCTGTGTTGACACTTAACCACTGGTGCATTTTGTTTAATTATTTTACTAACTATGTTAAACATCAGCCAATCGCCCACGCAAAAGGTAACACAAATCCCACATGTAAGCCTTAGATTTTTCTACCAAATTCGTGCCATACTTGTTTTCTGCTTTCCCCCGTTTTGATTTGTTTTTGCCCTACAATGAGTTCTTTGGGTGCTATTGTAGGGCGTACAATGCAGGGGACAGCAGGCTGTGAATGAAGACAGAAGCAGTTTAAACAAACCCAGCTCTTTCCCCCTGCACGGCCCTATTGTAGTGTGAATGGGCCCGCTTCATGCGGCTGCTAGGAAACACAGCTTGCAATAAAGCATGGGACCAGTGAAAGAGACTCTAATAAAAAGATAAACTATGGAAGAAAAAAAACAAGTAATTCCTGCAACCAGTCAGTGGGTTTTTGTTAAAAGGAAAAAAAAATAAACAATTAGTTGTTTTGTTTTTTGTTTGTTTGTTTTTTTCTACTACATAGACAGGACTAGAAAAATACTTTTAATAGGGAGACAGTATAAAAAACTGCATTTAAGAAGAAAATAAGTCAAATATGGAATTTTAATCCAGGTTTTAGTTTTTTCATAAAGGATTTGCAATATTGAAAACATTATTTGAAAAACCGGACTAAAATGTATTATGTGCATGCATTAAGGAAAGCAAGGAACTCTCTAATGAGCTACTTACCAGTTAATAGTCATTTGGATTTAAATAGATTTGGGAGTCAGGTTGCACGGAAATTTTAGTCCAATTAACAGAGTTTAGACACTCGAAAATCCCATAACCGAGAGAAAAAATGGCCGCCGAAAAAAAAAAAGAACAAGGCTGCACGACCGCTAAACCCGCAAAACACCACCAAGCACTTATGACTTTTACACTACACCTTACGATGTACGAAATACACTATTAGCAAGGACGCTAAATCATCCACACACACACAATCAGCGAACATTTGACACCATTAACTTACAGAATGCGGAACTACACAGCTCCACAAACGGCTTCCCCCCGCGCACGCAGACTATTTACACTACACACTGCACACATTGCTGGCACTTGCACCTCAGCTCCACAACACTGCAAATCTACATTGTATGCTGCAGGAACATCAAAACAGATTGTTAGCTCTTCAGCACATTGCTTGCTGCATATATTAATTACATATAGGTAAAGTATATTAATTTATGATTTCATTAATTAATTAATTATCATGAAAAAATACATATACAAAAAAAAAACAACAACACAGTATCGCAACAAACGACAAAGGCCTTCTCTGTGCACATCACAAGGAGCACCAACGGTGCTCATAGGACACAAAGTACATTGAGGGAGAGGCTTGCAATAAGCGCCAAAAGGAGATCAGCGCGGACCTTACAAAGAGCACAAAAAAAGCGCCTGATAACAAAAAATACACCAACCGTGAGGCTCGCAATGAGTGCCAAAGGCGCTGAGCGTGAGGCTCGCAATGAGCGCCAAAGGATCTCAGACGACCAAAACACTTACTGTTTGTGGCAAACAGCATTAACTGCCTTACAATTTTATTGCCCCGTCATTTTTGACGGGCAAGTGGCTAGTCACATATAATAGTTGTGGTAAGCAATGTTAAAAGTTACTGGCTTGTGCATGTGCAATGAGCGCCAAAGGCACTCACTGCATGCCTGGCGATGACTGCCATAGGCGCTCGTCATAAGGCCTGCACAACTTTGCTGCAATGAGCGCCAAAGGCCCGCAAGACTTTGAACTGGCTTTAAAAAAGACTGGCAATGAGTGCCTTTGGCGCTCATTGCCAGGACCATGATGAGTGCGAGGCACACAAGACTTTGAAACAGGCTCGACATGAGCTCCGAAGGCTCTCATGGCGATGCCCGCAATCAGCACTGAAGCACCGTAGCATCATGAATAGGATCGCGAGGCACGCAAGACGATATTTTTTTCAACCACGTAACTCGAAAGACTGCCATAAAAACGCCAAATAATAAAAAAAATAACTGAAAAACCTCACACACAGCAAGATAATTGGCGTAATTGCCAATTTTCGGAGATAGAAAATCGGCCAAGCGAGGACAAAAATTACGTAAAAACAAAGTGCTTTCAAAAAGGATCAAAACAAAGCCGAAGCCCGTAACACTTAAAACAACAACGCCAGGCCTGCAAGACTTTGAAAATACAAGCAACGTCGCTCATGAGAACCTCATGAGGCCAGGAAAGTAGACGTTGGGAGAGGCTTGCAATGAGCGCCAAAGGTGCTCATCGCAAGGCCTGCAAGTTAGAGGAGGGAGAGCCTTGCATTGTGTGGCAAACAGCATTGCCAGCCTTCAAATTGTATTGCCGTCTAATATTTAATAATTATAACAACTACTGAACCCCCACGGGGATCATGACAATGGTATAACCTTAACATCTAGTATCTAGACCAATGCTGACCACCCCTCTCCTCAAGGACCTCCAGACAGGCTACAAATACTGGGGAGGCAGTTGGAGCCCCGTTGAATACAAATTGTCTCATCTAAATCGTGGCTTTTCTGGGAGTCCTTGAGTAGAGGTTTGGGAATCAAATATCTCAACAGTAGTGTACTGTTTTTCATGCATTTTTACTTATTTTCCAAATGTTATATTATAATCCCATTGTATCTATAGACCACCTAATGAAGCTTACGGTCCATATATATGTATGTCTTTTCTATTGTGTTTTCATTCCAAGTGTATGTGTAAGACGTTGTTTGATTTTTGCTCTGCAATGCTAAGACCTGAAAAAATACACAGTAGCAAATAGAATAAAATTGAAAAAGGAAATAATCTCTCATTACGTCAGTGAAATTCCAACCATTTTCAGTTTTAAAGAATCTGTATCCCTTTTTGCTGTCATTTACAAGAAGCAGCTGCCTGCATTGTATGTTACACACTTTAACTGGAACCTTTAAAAGCAAAGCTAAAGAATGTGACCTCACACACAAAAAAATTGGTTCCCGGCCAGAAATTCTCCAGTTTACACAGATTTGAGGGGATTTACAAATAACCACTAAAGTAACTGTGACCGGTATTTATTTATGAGCGTCGCTGAAGTGTTTATGGGTATAGTGTATACATGGAATGGTCTATTTCATATTAATAATTATTTAAAAGGCCATTTTAGTGATCTAATAAAATGTCATGGATGAAAAGTAAAGGAGGGGGACGGCATGCTGTGCTGCTTGTTGATGCATCTTTAGGTGAACTGTATCCTATGTAGAATACAGCAACAGATGCACTGCAGTTAGATGCAACATTGATTAAACTGTGATGTGGAGTGCTATGGGTATTAAATAACTGAGAGGAAGTGTTAGATAATTGAGCTTGAAAGATTGGTATTTTAATTTTAAATTACACGATAAGGTCATACCACCATTCTCTTATAGTGGTGGATTATATAAACTGCAGGAGCATGCCCATTTAGAATTAATTAATATAATGGTAAGGCTTTAACACAAGTCTCTGTGACTATTATTATTATCATTTATTTAACCAGCTGGGCATGCTCTTATTGTTAATCACCTTTCGCTGTGAGAGATGACTATTCACATAAGATCATTTGGAGAGGGTGAAGGCATTTGATATATTTTGTACTTAAAATACCCAACTTTCAATTTAACATCTCCACTAAAAAAATTAATCAAAATTATATTTATTTATATATAACTTTTCATTAACTCTGCATTTCCTCCAAAATGTTAAATACACATCAATAAGAAGCAGAGCTTGCTGCCTAATCCTTTCTCTGTGAGCAATGCAGATATGGCAATGGGAAGAGAGCAGATACGAATATATATATATATATATATATATATATATATATATAAATACTGTGTTATTTCCAAACATTACAAGTGTTTAATTTGCTTGATCTTGTTGTGTTTGCGTCATTCAGTCATGTCTGACTCTCCGTGACCTAATGGACTGCAAAACACTATGCTGATCCACTTGGTACTCGTGGTAGAGATGCTGGAGTGGGTTGACAGTTCATTTTCCAGTGGGCCACAGCATACAGTATTCCTAGGTGGTCTCCCATCCAAGGACTGACCAGGTCCAACCCTGCATGGCTTCAGGAAGGTGTGACCTCTGATGAAGTGTCTTCAGTCTTTTTTGAGTTAGAGGCCTTTGTGATTGAAGGTGGTAGAGTTCCAGAATCTTGGTAGTACACACATAAAGGATCAGGACGATGAGGTGTGTGAGGAGATTCTGGGGATGGTTCATGGACTTTAACCTGCAGAGCATGAAAATAAGGAGTGAGGAGCTTCGTCAGGTAGCTGGGGCCTTGATCAGGTAGAGGTTTATATGTCAGCAGGCACAGCTTGAAATACACGTGGTCTTTCAATGTAGGGCACCAAGGACATGTGTTATGTGGCATAAGTGAGGCTGGTCTGTCATTAAAGTCACAGGAGCATTATGTACCACGGGTAAGCAATGCGACTACTTACCTGGCAACCCTATATAAAGCCAGTTTCTGTACTACAGTTGTGTCAATATAAAGACATGAACCATGAAGTTGGGAGGTCTTCTAGGGGGAGACGTTGCTATATTCTGACTATATGATTCATATGGTAAAATTAGAATTTGACAATAGCTGACCTCTGAAGGTCCCTGGCACAGCCAAGTAACAACTGCACCTAAAGGACACATATACAGAAGGGAATCCAAATATCGAACAGGGTTTTATTGATACATTGGAAAATAGACAAACAACAAAAAAGAGGCACCAGCTACTAGAATAGAAATGTAAATGGCGTCACTCAGTCGTGTCCGACTCTCTGTGATCTCATGGACAACACACCATGCTGATCCACGTGGTTTTCATGACAGAAATACTGGAGTGGATTTCCAGTTCCCTCTCCAACAGCATACAGCTTCTGGTATTTCCAGGTGGTCTCCTATCCAAGTACTTGCCAGTATTCCCTGGCAGGATTTGAAGCCAGAATGCTGTGGTGAAAGCACCTGCATCCTAACCACTGGGCCACCAGGGAATAGAAATATAGGTTAATATTTTACTTTTTGGGCCCAGCGCTTTGATGATGGTTTTTATTGCCTCCAAAGATAAAAATTCTGATGTAGAGGCAGGTTGTTAAAAGAAATAGAAATCCATAACAAAAAAGGGAAAATGTGATAAATAATGCTATGTCTTCCAATGACAGAAAGAACTAACAATCATTTTCTGACAATATATCACAAAACAAGCACATGAATATTTCCAATTACTCTTATAAGATGTTCAAATCCCATGCTCAGTTGCAACTTCTCATAAGGTGAAGTAAGATAGTGAGGGAAGAAGATGAAGGCTGCTGCACATTGCTCACAGGGTCTAGAAGCACTTGCCTAGGGCACTGGGCATTAACGGGCACCAAATAAAAATGTCATTGTATCTGTGCAGCAGACCACAAACATGTAGAGCAACGAGTCAACGGGTAGGTTGCCAAGTGGCATTGACATTTCATAACATTCCTCTTTCCATATTTTGCACTCCATATTTATTAATTCTTCTCATTTTGTTTTATTTATCTTACAATAGTATTCTACATCACTACCATTGTTTTCTATTTCAGAAAATAAATTATAGACTTTTAATATATTTTGTTAAAGGCATATCTAAGTGAGCTGGATTATGAATGCATCGCAGAGGAGAATTAGTAGTGTATGCAAACATTTTTGTGCATGAAAAAAATCCAAAAATAAACATTTAAACACTTATTTGAAGTCAGCAACATCTCTTATCATTTCTGACAGTTGCAAATTAAGGTTAACATCCTCCAAACCCAGGCTAAATTAGCATTACATTTAATATGATTTGTTTAGGCCAATCAGATTAGCTGAAACATTCGATGTAAACCCTGGGGTTCCTGTTTGTGCTGTAAAGCAGCCTGGGATGTGTAGTGTATCACTGATATGTGCTATGTATTGCTGCTGACATAGAGACAGGAAGTTGTAAGGAGATTGGCTGAGCAAGCAACAGAACGTAAATAGTGGGTTAATATTTGTCCCCTGATACTGCATTCTGATGGGGGGGGGGGGAAATCAGATGCCTAAGGATTGCAGAAATGTTTTAATCCATGGTACCCCCTTTTAGGAAGCATGATATTGCAGTGGACATTCACAGGATCCATACAATACTAACATAATAACGCAAAGCAAAGTTCTGGTATCTGGAATGACCTGAGACAATAGTACTGATACTAAACATACTGGCTTACACAGTTGTACAAAAGCATAAATATGTCAGATATAAATGTACACATAGAAAAAACATAACACTTCAACAGTTTTAGAGTTTTAATCCCTTTTACTTAAAAATGCTATTTATTTTTCCAAAATTGACTTAAATACTTAGCTAAAAATATCTACCCATGTAGAACAGAGGTCTTTTTTTAATTACAGCCGCAAATTCAACAATAAATGTGCACCTACACTTATGTATTTAGCATTTTGTTTCTGACCTTATAACACCCAACCATTGTAAGTGTGCTGAAGTAGAAAATACCTAAATGAATACTATTTCAGTGTGATTATTTGAGAGATATAGATGTTTTGTCAATGTATGTGACACTGAATTAAAAAAAAAATGTATATTTATGTCACATGAAAGAGGTAATGTCTTTGTATTGTTCAGTTGTGTCCGCCTCTCCGTGACCTAATGGACTGTAACACACCATGCTGGTCCACTTGAGTGGGTTGCCAGTTTCTTCTTCAGTGGGCCACAGAATTAAGCTCATGGTATTCCTATGTGGTCTCCCATGCAAGTACTGACCAGGCACAACCCTGCATGGCTTCTGGGTCCCTCACTCATTTCCACTTGCTGTCAGCCACGCTCTGGTTCAAGGACAGCAAACACCCGTAACACCCAGAATCTGATATCCATCACATGTCACAAACCTTCTACTCGACCTTTCTCCTGCGCCCTCTGGAACGCACGGTCTATCTGCAATAAACTCACTTTCACTCATTACCAACTCACTCAATCTACTGACTCTCATCCTCAGACACTGCCTCCCCTGGAACAATCTCTTAATGGTGGTTTTCACCTCAGCCACCCACCTAGTCCTGGGAACAAACAAGGTGGTGTTGTGGGTGTATTGCTTTCCACTCGCTGTACTTTTCACCTCTTACCCCATGTCCCATCTCTCAAATTCTCATTTTTTGAAGTGCATACAATCCGCCTCTTCTCGCCTTTCTCTCTACGTGTCGCTGTAATCTATCGCCCCCCAGACACTCCCTCTCAATTTCTTGATCATTTTTCTGCCTGGCTCCCTCACTTTCTCTCCTCCAGCGTTCCTTCACTCAGACTTGGAGATTTTAACATTGCCGAGATTTTACCCTCCCCTGCAGCAGCCAAACTGCTTGCACTCACCTCTTCCCTTGGCCTCTCACAACTAACAGATTCTTAAACTCATTATACTGGACACTCTCTAGACCTTATATTCACCAATATCACCTCAACCTCCAACCCAGTCATCCGTCCACTCCCTCTATCTGACCATTACTTCCTTACCTTCAAACTCAACACATCTTCCTCTCACTACCCTTCTTCAACCCTTGCTACCATCACCCAAAGAAACCCGCTAGCACTTGACCCTACACAGCTCTCCACCGTGCTCCAACCCCTTCTCAGCCCCATCGCTAACCTCAACTGCCCTGACACTGCCACCTCACACTTCAACTCAACACTCTCTTCCACCCTTCAAACCCTTGCCCCCATAACTACATGCTGACGCTATCGCTCTCATCCACAACCATGGCACACTACATAAACACAATACATCCAGAGGTGCTTCCGCACTGCAGAACAACTATGGAGAAAATCATGCACTTCTGCAAATTTACTTCACTACAAATTTATGCTACGCTTCTACTCCTCTGCCCTCAACCTCGCCAAAGAACACTACTTCACTTCACTAATATCAACTCTGTCCTCTAACCCCAAGCGTCTGTTTGACACTTTCAATACTCTCCTCTGCCCTCCTCCCATCCCGTCCTCCCTCACAGCTACAATTCAAAACATCTGCAATGAACTCTCATCTCATAGTGGGTCACACACTCCACCTTCTCAACTAACCAACAACACCCAGTCTTCTCCCTTCCCCAATCCCACAACCACTTTTAACTGCTTTGACCCGTCTACAGAGGACGAAGTCTCAAGCCTGCTATTGCCCACTCGCCTCACTACCTGTCCTCAGGATCCTATTCCATCTCACACATATTTTCAACCTCTCCCTAAATACTGGCATGTTTCCATCTTCACTAAAACATGCCATAATTACACCGATCCTCAGAAAACCCTCATCTGACTCTGAAGTCGCATCTAACTTCCACCCTATCTCTCTACTTACCCTGGCTTCCAAACTCCCTTGTTGACACCTTCCAATCCGGCTTACGGCCACAACACTCCACTGAGACAGCTCTCACTAAAGTCACCAATGACTTGCTTACCGCCAAGTCAAAAGGTCACTTTTCAATTCTTCTTCTTCTAGATCTCTCTGCTGCCTTTGACACAGTCGACCATCCACTTCTACTCAATATCCTCTCCTCCCTCAGCATTCAAGACACTGCTCTCTCGTTGTTCTCATCATCCCTAAAGAATCGATCATTCAGTGTATCCTTCTCTGACATCTCTTCTTCTCCTCACCCCCTGTCTGTTGGCGTACCCCAAGGATCAGTCCTAGGCCCCCTCCTCTTCTCCATCTACACATCCTCACTTGGTACCAGTATCTCTATGCAGATGACACCCAAATCTACCTCTCAGCACTAGATCTACCCCCCTCTCATCTAACACACCTCTCCGACTGCCTCTCTAGTATATCCTCTTGAATGTCCACCCACCATCTCAAACTCAAAATGTCTAAGACTGAACTCCTAATCTTCCCTCCCTCTCTCACAGCGTCAGTTCCTCACATTTCTCTCACTGTCAACAACATCATCACCCCCACCTCCCAAGCATGTTGTTTTGGGGTTCTACTGGAACCTGGCCTGTCTTTCATCCCTCACATACAGTCACCAGCTAAATCTTGTCTTCTCCATCTAAAAAAACATCTCCAGAATTTGCCACTATCTTACACAAGACACAACTAAAATCCTAATACACTCTCATAATCTCTCGACTCGACTACTGCAACTCGCTTCTTATTGGCCTACCCACCACCCAACTATCTCTACTTCAATCCATTATGAATGCCTCTGCTAGACTCATCTTCCGTACACAACATTCAGTGTCGGCATCACCTCTCTCTCAATCACTCCACTGGCCTCCCTTAGCCTCTAGAAAAAAATGTAAAATCATGACTCTAACTTACAAAGCCCTCAACAATAGCGCTCCCCCATACATCTCTGCTCTCATCTCCAAATACTCCCCCACCAGCCCTATTCGTTCTGCTAATGACCTTCTTTTTTCTACAACTCTTGTCACCTCCTCTCACTCTCGCCTTCAGGACTATTCTTGTGCTGCCCCTATGCTCTGGAACTCCTTGCCTCGCTCCACCAGATTATCCTCCTGCCTGAAAACCTCACTAAAAACGCAACTCTTTAAAGAATCGTATCGCCTTCCACCCTATCCTCTCTCTCTCTCCTTTACCACTCACAATACCTTTAAGTTTTAAGTCTGCGAGTTTCAATCCTACAATGTGCTTTGGGAAAAGCACCATGGACACTGGATTGCAAGCTCAAAGACAGGGCCCTCCTTGCTTTGCTATGTGTTCATTTGTATTTATCTTTGTCTGAACGCAACTTATGTACAACGCTACGGAATATGTCAGCGCGTTATAAATAAATGACAATAATAATAAGAAAAGGTTCAGCCAATCCAAGGTAACCAGGGGACTTCAATGTAAAATACATTTATGGGTAGAACCTACAATGGTTCTTCAACAACCCTGATCAGAACATCTACAAGTGTGAAAGTGATGAAAGAAGGATCAGCCAATCCAAGATAAACAAGGGACTTCAATGTAAAATACATTTATGGGTAGAACCTACAATGGTCCATCAAAAACTCAGAACAGAACATCCACAAGTGTGCAGAGAATAATAAGGCAAGGATCAGACAATCCAAGATAAACAAGGGACTTCAATGTAAAATACATTTATGGGTAGAACCTACAGTGGTCCATCAAAAACCCAGAACAGAACATCCACAAGTGTGCAGAGAATAATAAGGCAAGGATCAGACAATCCAAGATAAACAAGGGACTTCAATGTAAAATACATTTATGGGTAGAACCTACAGTGGTCCATCAAAAACCCAGAACAGAACATCCACAAGTGTGGGGAGAATAATAAGGCAAGGATCAGCCAATCCAAGATAAACAAGGGACTTCAATGTAAAATACATTTATGGGTAGAACCTACAGTGGTCCATCAAAAACCCAGAACAGAACATCCACAAGTGTGCAGAGAACAATAAGGCAAGGATCAGCCAAACCAAGATAAACAAGGGATTTGTTTATGGGTAGAAGTCAGGCATGTTGCCTACCCCCTCAAAAAACAAAATCTTACTGGAATATCACATTTGTTTGTAAATTTGATGCCAGATTGTAAATAAGACTTCATAATTTAAAGCACACGGCTTGAAAATCAAGTGGTTCTGTTGCTTCCTATTAGTAAGTACAATATAACAGAGGATATTCATAGGATCCATATAACCTAGTGCACAGGTCTGGTATCTGTAATGACCTGAAATAATTGTACCAATAGTAAACATACCGGCACACACAGTTCCACAAATGCATAAATATGTCAGATATAAACAGAAAAAAAACATAATTCCCCTCACTTAATGTTTATGGTTCCAAAAATGACTTAAAACGAACACCTAAAAATACTTGCTCAAATGAACAAGTTGAACAAAGGTCGTCATATTACAACTATGGAAAGACTTGTATGCGCAATGCTCAACATAAATGGACGAAAAGCCAATTCAAGAAAAATGTGTATCTACACTTCTTTATTTAGCTTTCTGTTTCTTCACTTAAATACATTATCTGTCATGGAAAATACCCAAGTCATTACACTTTCAGTGATATTATTGTATTGGACAGAGATGTTGATGTTATGTCAATGTTTGTAACACAGCAAAAAAGCAATATAAATAATGAAACGCATGTGTGCCCCATTTTTTTTAGAATGCATATGAAGCATAAGATTTCTTATATGTACTGATTTTATTTTTTTAATTATAAAACCACACAAGAGATTTTATCACTTTTTAAAATGATTCTGCACATGTAGTCTATGCGTGTGTAATACATAAATGAACTATAGTGCATAATACCCTCATAACAGTACAGTAGTGACAGCACAGTCTTATAATCCATCAGTTCTGACATCACTGTTTTACTATTATGTATTAAGAATAAAGGAATATATACATATAACACTGCAGAATATTAATTTCAAATGAATATGGGGTCTGTTGCATGTGTTTAGCCTAATATAACTGCACTGAATTTACAAGAAACGTTTGTTGTACATATATTAAAAACAATATGCAATTTAAAATAAGTAAAAGATAACATTGCTTCTTAGTTTTTAAACTGTCAGTTTTCTCCTTAAGCAGAGCTACGTATCTCCTCCTACCTGTGTCTATCACTGGCATGGCCAGATCGGCCTGTGTGCTGGACTAAATATAATGTCTGATCAGTATGCTCAGTAAAGAGAGGTGGGGCAATGTCACAGAATGTGGGGCTGATGCAAGCGGGCTACAATAGAGCTGTTACCTCTGTGTAGACAGTGGGGACAGAGCTAAAGATGGGCCAGGGCTGGTGATGTCTGTCGAGCCTGCTTCCAAACTCCATGATAGTGCAGCACACAAGAAGAGCTGACCACACGACTGATAGACACAGGCAGGAGGAGATATGTAGATCTGCTTGAGGAGAAAACTGACTGTTTAAATGCTAAGAATAAAATGTTAACTTTTATTTAATTAAAACTACACACTGTTTTTAATAGTCTATACCAAAAATCATATATGCTTTACAATGACCTTTTTAAAGGGACACTGGTACCCCCAATACGTAGTTGATTTCATCTTAAAGAGTATAAAAAACAGGTTGCCTGTTGTACTAGTGTTTTTTTTCTACAGTAACTCATTCCTAAATAATACAGGATTGTTTTTTTCCGCTGATGTGCAGCTAATTCATGGCTCAGAGAACTTGATAAGGGTTAATTTCTAACTGAATGATAACATTGGGCATCATTGTTTTGGCCACCACAGGGATAGAAAATTAGACTGTGATTACAAATAGCACATCAACGCAGCTAATTAGTATTCAGTAGACACTTGTTTCCAGATTATCGCACCACAAATAATGCTGGATTTTTCAAGAATGATCCCCTTTAGAAATCAATGGCCAATACAATGGATTGGCAGCTTTTCATGTTCTTGACTTTGGACTGACTTTAAATATGCTGCGTTAAAGAAAAGCTCTTACTCTAGAACACTGCCGTGTTCAAAGGGTGGATAACCATTATAGTCATTAAATTCCTTTCTCAACTATATAATGATGATGACGTCATAATACATCAGATGTTTAATGTTGGAATCCCCTCATGTTAGGATTCTGAAGCTCAGGAACCACGTGCCTGTGCGCCCAACATGTACCGGAACCGGAAGTTGTCTAGCTCTGCATTCAACTGTGGACGTCGCATATGTGTGCACTTCCGGATAATTCAGTAACAGAGCTCCCGGTGTACGTGACTCCAGCACTGGTCCCGGTATAGGTGACTGGACCTAAGCTCCAGTCCCGGCAGCAGTGGCACTGCATTTTGAGGTCAGAGCACGCAACAAATAGGGATGCTATGGGGCGCAACGTCGCCTGATGCATGCTGGGATGTGTAGTTCTACAGAGCAGACTGTGTACTGACACATAAACATTAGGGACAAATTTAGTTCATGTCATTTGTGAGGTACAGGGGGTTGATACAGGATGCACCATGGAGGTTCACATCGTTATATATGGATGATATATATATATATATATATATATATCTCAATGTATTTTAATGGCCACATGCATTATCTTTTGCAGAAGTCCATATAATAGCTGAATCAGTTAAAACAGATTTTTTATGGGGATTCAATTTTCCAATTAAGTGTACATTTAAATGTGGGTATTCAGTACTTTCCAACATGTTAATTGGCTGAAGGGAGAAACTTTCATTTTCTATATGTGTATAAATACATAGTGCAGAACAGATAACCTATTGATTATATATATATATATATATATATATATATATATATTTATTATATGGTGGGCAAAAAAGCGATAGAAGCCCTCCACCATACAGTAGTACAGTAAATAAGTATTACATTTATGTTCACATTTACAAGTCAGGAGCAAGTAAAAAAAACTGTTTCCAGCTCAGAATTCCGATAAATACAGTTATTACACTGCATTCTGTGGAAGCTAAGCAGGGACATGCAAATGTGCCCAAAATGCTTTGTTCTTTAATCCATAGCCATTTTAAACATGGCTTCCTTTAAGCTTATGCCCGCTGCATTACACAGCTTTTTTGCAAAGCCAAGTTGGATTGTACACAAGCTGGTAATCCTACCCACGTACAGCCGTTTCAAGTTTACTGGCTATCATCAGCGTGAGGCGGCATCTCTAGCTTGTGTTGTAATAACTGTTTTTCTCAGAACTCTGAGCTGGAAGCAGTTTTTTAACTTGTTTTAGACATTCAAATGTGAACACAAATGTACTATTTATTTACTGTACTACTGTACGGTGGAGGGCTTCTATCGCTCTTTTGCCCAACATATATTAAATGATTGTTGTGGTGAACTACCTACTCATAAGGTCCACAACACAGGCTGAGATCCCGCTCCATGCTGATGATTGGCAGTAACCTTGAAATGGCTGTCCGTGGGTAGGATTCCCAGCCTGTGTATAATCCAACCTTGACTTTGCAAAAAAGCTGTGTAATGCTGTGGGCATAAGCTTAAAGGAAGCCATGTTTAAAATGGTTATGGATTGAAGAGCAAGGCATTTGTGGGCACATTTGCATGTCCCATCTCAGCTTCCCAGAATGCAGTGTAATAACTGTATTTCTTGGAATTCTGAGCTGGAAACAGGTCTTTTAACGTGTTTTAGACTTTCAAATATGAACAAAAATGTACTATTTATTTTTCTATATCTATCTATATATATATATATATATATATATATATATATATATATATATATATATATATATTCATTCATCATACAGTGGCCATTTAAAAATAACAAATGTCTTCCATGTCTTTGTGACGGTGAGATCACACAAGATCAATTTTTTTAAATTACAATAAATACAATTTATAATAAATAAGAACGGCTTACATTTCCTCTCACACATTGTGGCCAGCCCACTTGCATTTTTCTAACTGATAGAGCTTTCCTCATCATTCAATGCAGAGTCACAGCGGATGTAACAATGCCCTGGGGTTCTAGATCACAGCAGTCTGAACACATTTAAAATAATCTGAGTGGCCCGTTCCTGCCATTACAGGCAATTATTATGTTATTGCTAAAACAATGTAATTTATCGTTATTTTTATTTTTTGCGTGTCAATGTAATACTGCATCAGATTATAAAAACAAGCTCAAACTCATTGATCTAACTATTTTTGATGGTTGTAACTTATATTTTTTCTTCCCTCTACCTAAAAGATTTCAGTTTGTTTTTCAATTGAGTTGTACAGTTTATAGGTCACATTAAAGGTGGAAAAAGTTCTGAAATGATTTATCTTTGTCTCATTTTTTTACAGCCCAGAAACCTGACATTTTAACAGGGGTGTGTAGACTTTTTATATCCACTGTACATAGTATATGTTTTTATCTATGTCGTACAGAATGGTAGTAACATTAACTAATAGTACATTTTGTCAAGAATATAAATGACCCCTGGAAATGTTGGGAGATGTGTAAATACGGACTAAATTATAGAAAATGTGTCACTATAGTATAGTACTATGGTACCATGCCATTTCCACTTTTATGGGTATGAAAAGTCAAACATGCAAAAGACAATCCACATTCTTTCATAAACTATGCAGTGAATTTCTTCACTTTTGGGGTGAGAAAGTGTTAAAAAAAAGAAAGAGGTAAAAAGCGACATTCTGACTGTACAATGATGTGTGCAGGGATGTAATGGCATTTCCTTTTTAGCCTTTGTGTGCTATTATTATAATTGCAATTTCTCTTAGTAAAATCATCTGAAAGTACAATCCTTTAAAACTAATGCGTTTGAGAAAATTACAACTAATTGTAGTATAGCACTTCTGAATATATCCAACACTGTGTTCTTAACAAGCCATTTAATATATACTCAGACACATTAATAAACAGGTCACAATGGCTTAATGGCTTATTAAATCTGGGACTAAATCACTACAGTAATTTTGCATTTAAGAAAATCAATTCAAGCAAGAATTTCTGCTACAAAAGAAAAGAAAATTAAGCCATTTTGTCTAATGCATTTGGTAAATTCATAATGTGTTCTGTTTAATAGATTATTTTGTTCACATGCATGGTATCAGTGCAAAGTTATGCTAGGACACATATATCAATAAACGGCTTAAGGGACCACTTTATAATGTGTGTGTATATAATAAATATATATATGTTTAACATTTTTGGACCTGACTAAGCATGGTTAGGCAGTTAAAATGTCCTAAATCTAGATTTTAATTGGAAAAAAAAATAATGTCTGTGCTGGTCCATGGAGATAGCCATGACACTTTATGAAGGTTAGAGGTGTGTATTTATGTTGTGACCTTAAGTCACAGCTGTGAAACATGGCACCATAAATCATATAATTCACAAAATCTTAATATGTAGAGGAAAGCTTGTGGCGGTGGTGAGCAGCAAACCTTAAATCACTTCACTCTTCGTCACATCCATCTTTAGTACGGCATTCCCAAATAAAAATATAATTGTAACATTATTGTCTGTTTCCTTTGTCATTGCAGATTTTAAATGGTTTTGGAGAGTTGTGAAAGCAATGGGTGTCAAAGGTTTACAGGGTTTTGCGGAATACTCCTCCTCAGATGTTTGCGTGCGGGTCAACCTAAAAACTTTGGCTAACAGGTACAAAGCCTCCAATCCTGGGTGCACCCCTACTATTGTGGTGGATGCAATGGGCTGCATACGGAGCTGGTACACGCCAAATTCTTGGGTTCACGGAGGTCAGTGGAAAGAACACCTTTCTAGCTTGCAGAACTTTATTGAAGCCTTTAATAAAGCAGATATTCGTCTGGTGTTCATCTTTGATGGAGTTGTAGAGCAAAAGAAGAGGATGGAATGGGTGAAAAGACGACTGCAAGACAACCATAAAGTATCCAAGATTTTCAATTTCCTTAAGTCTAATAGGCAACAGCCTGGAAAAAACATGTTCTTTATCCCTTCTGGGTTATCCACTTTCACACGGTATGCCCTGAAGTTTCTGGGTCAGGAGGTTTTCTGTTCAAGAGTTGAAGGCGATTATGAAGTGGCAGAGTATGGCCTTCAACATAGATGTCTTGGAATCCTAGGATGTGATAGTGACTACCTTATCTTTAACACTGTCCCATACTTTTGCATTAATAAGCTTCTCCTAAACAGTATGGATACTATAATGTACTCAAGGGAGGGCCTTTGCAGAGAGCTAGGCCTCAGTCTTACAGACCTTCCTCTGCTTTCTTGCCTTCTTGGCAATGACTTAATACCAGAGAACGAAATGGCAGGCCTACACAGAAGATGCACAGAATTATATCCTTGTTCAAAATCTGCAAATAATACCAGTAAGTCAGGCCTTATTCGTGCAGTGGCTGCTTTCATCTCCAGTTTGTCACAGTCACCACAAAAAATGAGTAAGGTCCAAAACATGCTGCATCCTGGGTTCGACCTGACATTGATACGCAAGGGAATTGAGTCCTATGTATTACCTCAGCAATGTTCTCCTTGGCTTTCTCCAGAACCAGAGAGTGCTGCAGGACCAAATGCAATAGAACTAAGTATGTGTAAAGACAGAGAGATTGTCCAGGTAAGAATTCTCCTTCCTATTGCATTTATGCATCACACTCTATAGAGAAGCACAGGGAGAGCTCTGATTGGACATTTACCCTGTGGGTGCTCATATCATATAGGAGAGGACTCAACATAATTTAATTTACAGCCAGTGCATCATCTCATTAGCTGGGGGACCAACCCAAGGGCTATACAAGCAATATATGCTTACTAGCGAATTGCCCGTCAAAAAATGACGGCAATGAAATTGTAAGGTAGCTAAATTAGTAAATGAATATAGTGTACCTATTTTGAAGCATTGTGATGAAGAGCTGGCAATCTGTGTTGATGTTGCTGCAGCATTAGTGGTGTGGAGCTGCTGTGTAAGCATGCTGAATGTGTGCAGTGTAACACTGTGCGTGCGCGAGACCAAACCGTTAGCGTAGTCGTGTACTTCCGCATTGGCGTAAAATGGCGAGTAATGTGTGGTATAGGTCTGTATCGGAATATCCGTAGGTGTTTTGTGGTGTTTTGCGAGTTTAGAGTGCTGTAGCCTCGTTTTCGTTTTGTTCGGAGGCCATTTTTTCTCTCGCTTAGATTTTTTTTTAGTCTCTAAACTGTTTTATTTCGAGTAAAATCGAGGTGTAAGTTGCATTTTTGAGGTCCTGGGTGCTCCCTCTTGGTGTAGGTAAGGTTTTTATGTATGTGCTGTGTGTATGTATTGTGTTTTAAATGATTGTATGTCGCCGTGTTGCGTCCGATGTTTGCGAGGTCGTAATGTGTGGTAACGTGTTTCGTCTTATCTTTTTTCTTGTCCGCGGGTTGCGTCCGATTTTTGCGATGTCGTAATGTGTCTTATACGCCGTCACGGATTATCCGTAATGTGTCTACGCAAGTCTTTTTCGTGCTCAGAGTGCTGTAGCCTCGTTTTCATTTTTTTCGGCCTCCATTTTTTCTGTCGCTTATTTTTTTTTTTGTGTTTACATTTTTGTATTTTAAGGTAAATCAATGTGTAACTCGCTTTCTGCAGGTCGTGGATGCTCCCTCTTGCTATCGGTTAGGTTTTTATGTATGTGGTGTGTGTAGTTATTGTTACTTTTAATTTTTATGATAGGCGGTTTGCGGCCGTATTTTTTTACGAGGCTCGCCGGGCGATGAGCGCCTGCGGCGCTCATCGCTAAGCCCGCTATTCGTACGGACCACGCAAACAGCGTGACGACGACTCGTAGCAGGACAATTATAATATGTGATACCCAAGTCAATTCATGGTCATTTAACAAAAAAAATCAGCTTTTGTAATCATTTTGAGATATTCATCATTGTTGTGCAGTATCAATATGGTAATTTTTGGCTATCAGACCAGAAAAAATGCTTGGATGTCCGAACTTAGTTATTTGTTTCTACCCAAGTGTTATCATGCAATTATCATGACCCTCTCCTATGCGTATTTAACACACTGAGCATCAAATTATAATATGGCACAAAAAATAAGATAATAGAGCTGCACATAGGAAATCTCTGGAATGTACATAAAAACAGCTAGTACAATTTATAACCAGTATTAAGGGCTGGTTAATATAAAACTAACATGTTTTGGGCTGATGGGGTTCCTATAAGTAAAATCCTGTAGTATACATAAAATCCTGTAGTATTTACTTATTGCTTTCCTTGAGATGGCAAACCATTGAAATAAACAACATCCTTTTAAGTTCAAGGAAATCCCCCAGTCCATAACATGTAATGTTTTCATTAGGATTGTATGCAGGAGGCATGAAAAAGTGGAGCTTGAGGAGAACAATTGTTGTATCTTACAAAATAATAGCAATAACTTAAGCCAAAATAACAAACGTATTGCTTTCTATAGGAAAACATCTGGCAATACTAGAAATATCTCCAGTCACTGCCAACTGCTTCTTTTGTAAATATTAAATGGTTAATAAAGTCATACTTTTTTTTATATAAATATTTTAACTAGATTAATTAAGTTTATAATCCGAAATGTTATCGTGATACACTCAGATCCCAGTGTATCAGATTGCTAACTTCTGGAACCTCCCCCTTTCTTCCTGTTCACTCTCAATCCATACTACCATCTTGTACAGCTGCGACCTAAAGCCTCACCTACAAGGGAGAGTCTTCACACTATCAGTATCGCATGCAGTTAAGTCTTCAGATGAGGAGCAGAAAACTGCTTTACTTTTCTCTTCTGACCAATCTAGATTTGACCACATTATCTGCCCAGTAGTCTGTCTTTAAAGACTCTTAACATGGCAGCCCCCTGGACTCTCTCACCTCTAAGACAACTGGTAGGGCTGAAGAGATACATATCTGCTGAAGTGTTAAACACTAATGTTCAAATGTGAGTTTCTTGGAATATTGATTTAATTGCTAATCAGTTATTAAATAAGCAAATGAAACTCTGTTATATGAGAACTACTGTACTCCATTAATAAAAATTACATTCTTTTTTAATTTAACAAATTAAATAATTTAAATAATTTTCAGATTGCAATGGATGAACATCACAAAGGACTAAACAATATGATATGTAATGTCTTGTGCACCGGAGAGACTGAATGTAGTAATACATTGGAAGATGATACTGACACTCAGATCCCAGGACAAGCTCTGATCTACAAGCCAGCCCGGCAGCATATTTACGCCATCTTGCTTGGCACTGGAAATGGTAAGGTGTACTTCTGTAAATGGTCTTAAATATATACAAAAACATAAGGGGGTTATTTATATTATAAAACAGAATGGCACATACAGTACTTCTGGAAGATTACTTTACTTATTACTTCACTAAAAAACCAGAGTAAAAGTTAATTAGAAACGGGGTGCCCCCATTATTCAAGTCAATGGTCAGGCTTTGTCAGACTACTTATATTTCAAGGATGGAGGGAACAGATTCTATTTTTCATATCGGCAGAAAATTCAGGTTTCTGCTCTCTTGTCTCTCTAGAATTTGAGCAATGCACACCAATGCAGTAGGGTCAAAGCTCTGTGATCCCTGCATTGTGGATGTACGGGTGCAGCCTCTTACAATGATCCTAGCAAACAAAAAATGTAATCCTTACCACATCTATCTGTGCGGGCATGAAATACTGGACCCACCTAAACAGGTCAGTTATGGGTTAATTGGTCAGTGCAGTCCAGGGAAAACTGCTATCAATCACTGCCTTTACCCAGCTCCGGCTACTCATGCAACAACCAGTAGGCAGGCTACACTTCGTATGTAAACGGAGACTTAAAACTCTTAATTTTTTTATCTGTTATTGATGTAATAAAAAAAAATAGATAATTGTTATATACAATCTTGTGCTCTTTCACATCATGAAGTACACTTACAGTGAGATAAATGGCTTGTTAAGTTATTGAAGCAGATTTAAATGAATGCTATAACTAGAAGTTCTGTGGTGTATCTTTATGTAGTTAATACAGCTATGTGTGTTTCAGTGTGTGGTTTCAGTGACAGCCTCTCATAGTTTTAATGGGAGACTAATATAGTGATTTTCAGTGGATTAACAAATACTTAGTATACACACAAAACTTTCTTCCAATCCAAGGTTCATTTGCAACCAGAGCTGAGCAGGAGATAGAAAGATAGTCCACTTACTGCTATTAGCTGTGTAAATTTGAGCCTGCGAGCTCTAGTGAGCAAAGCTCCAAAACAAATATAACAGATTATACAAACCAAACTGCTTTGTCAGTAGCTAATTGTATTGTATTTCAATGCTGCAATAATTCCAAAACTGGAGAGAGCTGACTTCTTAAAAAAACCCTGTGTCCCACATTTTATGCAGTGCCTTGCAAAAGTATTCACCCCCCTTGACTTTTTACCTATTTTGTTACATTGCAGCCTTAAGTTCATTGTTTTGTTAATCTGAATTTGATGTGATGGATCAGAACGCAATAGTCCAAGTTGGTGAAGTGAAATGAGAAAAATATATACATACATTTTTTTTTTTTAAATCGAAAACAGAAAATTGGCATGTGCGTATGTATTCACCCCTTTGTTATGAAGCCCATAAAAAGCTCTGGTGCAACCAATTACCTTCAGAAGTCACATAATTAGTGAAATGATGCCCACCTGTGTGCAAGCTAAGTGTCACATGATCTGTCATTACATATACACACCTTTTTTGAAAGGCCCCAGAGGCTGCAACACCTAAGCATGAGGCACCACTAACCAAGCACTTCCATGAAGACCAAGGAACTCTCCAAACAAGTAGGGGACAATGTTGTTGAGAAGTACTAGTCAGCGTTAGGTTATAAAAAAATATCCAAATCTTTGATGATCCCCAGGAGCACCATCAAATCTATCATAACCAAATGGAAAGAACATGGCACAACAGCAAACCTGCCAAGAGACGGCCGCCCACCAAAACTCACGGACCAGCTAAGGAGGGCATTAATCAGAGAGGCAGCACAGAGACCTAAGGTAACCCTGGAGGAGCTGCAGAGTTCCACAGCAGAGACTGGAGTATCTGTACATAGGACGACAATAAGCCGTACGCTCCATAGAGTTGGGCTTTATGGCAGAGTGGCCAGAAGAAAGCCATTACTTTCAGCAAAAAACAAAATGGCACGTTTTGAGTTTGCGAAAAGGCATGTGGGAGACTCCCAAAATGTATGGAGGAAGGTGCTCTGGTCTGATGAGACTAAAATTTTACTTTTCGGCCATCAAAGAAAACGCTATGTCTGGTGCAAACCCAACACATCACATCACCCAAAGAACACCATCCCCACAGTAAAACATGGTGGTGGCAGCATCATGCTGTGGGGATGTTTTTCAGCAGCCGGAACTAGGAAACTGGTCAGAGTTGAGGGAAAGATGGATGGTGCTAAATACAGGGATATTCTTGAGCAAAACCTGCACCACTCTGTGCATGATTTGAGGCTAGGACGGAGGTTCACCTTCCAGCAGGACAATGACCCAAAACACACTGCTAAAGCAACACTTGGGTGGTTAAAGGGGAAACATGTAAATGTGTTGGAATGGCCTAGTCAAAGCCCAGACCTCAATACAATAGAAAATCTGTGGTCAGACTTAAAGATTGCTGTTCACAAGCGCAAACCATCCAACTTGAAGGAGCTGGAGCAGTTTTGCAAGGAGGGATGGGCAAAAATCCCAGTGATAAGATGTGGCAAGCTCATATAGACTTATTCAAAGCGACTTGGAGCTGTGATTGCCGCAAAAGGTGGCTCTACAAAGTATTGGCTTTAGCGGGGTGAATAATTATGCAAATGGACTTTGTTTGTTACTTTGTCCTATTTGTTGTCTGCTTAACACAAAAAAAACATCTTCAAAGTTGTGGGCATGTTCTGTAAATTAAATGATGCAAATCCTCAAACAATCCATGTTAACTCAATGTTGTGAGGCAACAAAACACGAAAAATGCCAAGGGGGGTGAATACTTTTGCAAGGCACTGTATATGGTCTTTTGGATAACTAAACTTGATAGAGGTCAAAAAAATAAAACCGCTTTTATATAGTTAACTTTTGTTTGCAATTATTCATTACTACAGTGTTCCATATTCCTTTCTGACCTGATACTTTTTTAGAAAGATGTGTCTGTATAAACTAATTAGCTATCCATTAGTTTGGTAGCAAAACACTGGTAATTTTACATGACACAACATATCATCCTACCTATGGATGCTGAGCAGTAGAAAACAAAATGGTACATTGCACAGCAGTTTAATTGCATATAACAGGTAATAAATTAGGATGTATTTTTTTTTCACATTCCAAAAACATTTAGACCGTTTTCAAAAGTAGTTCTTCAAAAGATTATATTTTAAAAAGGATTACAGAAAAGCAACAATCATTTATATGTTGTATTTTATTTTAAGTTAAATGTTTTTGATTAGAATAGATTAGAATTAATTGTCATAATGTCCTCTGCTGTTATATAGTAGTAAAGCTAGTTCAATTTAATATATATTTTAAAGGGGCACCATTGGTTTCCATGCTTGTGGCTGAGAGGTGGACAATATGGGCCTCATTCAATTCGGGCCTCGCAACTTGCTCGCAGACGGCCACATGTCTGCGACTGAGGTGCGTGCCTCGATCCCCTCCGTTTCCGATGCTATTCAATTCCCTAAAACTAAAACTCATTTCCCGAGATCCGAAAGCTAGGTTTCCAAAGTAAGCAGAGCAGGGATTGCGAATGCAAGCCCGAAGCTACTGCTTACTATGAGCCAATAGACAATGAGGCAATGAAACCTGCGGGCGCTCCCGGCAGGCTTTCCACATTAACCCCATGATGCAGGGGTCCCCCCACATTAACCCCCACACAGGGTCCTCACATTAACCCCATGATGCGGGGGTCCCCACGTTAACCCTTGCAGTGGCGGCCCCTATCGCTGCAAAATATTAAATTCCCTGCCACGGGTCCTTAAAGGGCCCGGGGCACACTAATGCACAATACCGGCCGCAGGGGTACTGTAAGTACCCCCGTGGCACCTAACAGTAACCCGCATTGGGACCCCCACAGTGTCTCCATGTTAACCCTTGAGTTTTAAAGAGTAATACTGCTATATACAAGTCCAAACAGTTATTACTTAATAGGAAATATTACATAGTGTAAACCGACTATGGTTCCTATTCAATGCCCTCTCTAGTAAAGTTACACCACTAAAAACTGGTCAGCAATTTTACTTAGCTATTCAGTTGACCCTTTTTCTCATGACTGTGAGTAAGCTACTACTCAGAACAACCCATACTCGCAATATTATGAGTTGCTTTCCCACTGATTTTCAGTTGCTTTTTCACTAAGTTCCTATTCAATTGCAACGTTACAGAGCACTCTCAAAAATACTTATGACTTGCAACTTGTAATATTAGGGATTTTGAGAAAAAGATTTACATACACTAGCTGCTTTAAATGGTTATAAAAGCCTTGCTAAGACCTGCAAAAGCAGTTAGAAACAGAAAAGGACAAAAAAAAACAAACATAAAAACAATTAAGTGTGTTAAAATATAATGCTTAACAGTCCCATAGGCGCAAATGTGCAATTTAAAAATATTATTTTTTAATTAATATGTTTGCGTCTTTATACAATTTCCAGGGTAACATAGACTCCAGTACTCAAGAGGTTAAAACATATCAGGAAACCTACATGGACTACAACCGATGATCTAATGCATTGTCTATTAAAGGGCTAGCCCTATGGGCAGACATTATCAGCCTTATTAAATTGCGATTTGGACAGTTGAATAGGGCTCTATATAAGCACAGAGCATATTTTTTTTCCATAAGTTCTTAGTTAGTGAACTTCTATCCAAAAGCAAGGTCTTCACTTACTAAAAAAATCTGTAAAAAGTTCTTACTCACAATTGGGGGGTTTATTTTTTCTCTTTTTACTTATATATACGAAATCATGACGTTTGCATTTTCCATTGGTTTGTAGGGCTGTGTCTCATTGAGTATTTAAGTAAAATTCAGGGTTTAGCGTAATATTATGAGAAGCCACGTAATTCCACATCTTGAATTTTATTGACAAGACATGGATTTACGAGTTGTGAGTGAGCTAAGTATAATTACAAGTAAAGACAATTGAAGACGTGTAACATTACTGGAAAAATCTCCCACAGTTGGAAAAAAGTAACTTTGGAGGTTACAAGTCTGGAATTGAATGAGGCCCTATATACTTACCTTCTTTATGTAGGAGACAATTTTACTTACATTTTCAGGAAGTGTTATAGAGGCATACAAAGAGTTAAATTGGAACATTGAGTCTAGGTGTAATAATTGGTTGCTTTAATAACTTATTTATTGATTTTACGCTATAAAGTCTCAGTTTCTTAAAGTCGTTAATTCAAGGTTAATAGCCATTCAAAGCACGAAATGCGTAATGGGATCAGAAACTATCACCTGTGACTCAAGATCTATTATTTTTAACGAATAAGCAATAACAATATTTTGGATTGTATTAATGACCTAGCATTTTCACTTGAGCAATGTATGTTGTGTGTTACATTATAGTACTCCTAACTAGATCCAGCATAGTACACTTAAGAATTTAGCACTCTTTATTTCTTCCTATGTTACTCAAAAGAGAGAAATGGCACATAGCATATGAATTATTTTGTTTAAAACATAGTAATATAGAAAAACGTTTACAGACTTTTGTGTTTGAGTATCAAAATCTCTGGTGGTCCAGTGATTAGGATTCGGTGCTTTCACCACTGCGACCTGGGTTCGATTCCAAGTCAGGGAACTAAGAGGTCACACCACCCTGAAGCAAAGTAGTGTTGGGCCTTGACAGCATTTGGATGGGAGACCATCTTGGAATACCAGGAGCTGTATGCTGTGACCCGCTGGAGAAGAAACTGTCAACCCCCCCAAAAAAATCTCACTAGAAGTGCTCAAATGGAGTCTGGTCTTGTCAGTCTATGATGGATATTGGCATCTGTTCTATCTTACCTTGTTGTCCAGAACAGTTGACGCTGGCAAGACCCTCCTTACCCTACACGTTTCATTTAAACATGGACGACTATTCATTTGTTCTGACAGTTCTGTTTGGACTTTTTTACTTGGTCACTATATGAATATTTTCGGAAACATTCTGGTGCTTTCCAGACTACACAACTGCATTAATCAGAGGCTTTCTTTAGGGCCTCAAAGTAAGTAAGGGGAAGTAACAGCAATAATAGTTTATTTTTTCTTAATAGAAAAACACATTTCTATGCGCTTACATCAGTGTTTTTGTATTATTTCTGCGGAAATGGTGTTCACTTTACATCGCGTTGCAAAGGGACTATTTAGTAGTTAAGTAAACTTTCTTAACATGGAAGTGTCCTATCTTTCATCAGATATACAGAGTCCTTAATGATACACAGTGTGTGTTAATGGCATTCTCCACACCCTAGGGTACGTTTTTTTAGCTTGAAGTGATGGAAGATAAAGAATCATGTCCAACTGTGTTTTCAGTATAGTATATTGATATTAAGTCTGTAAAATAACATGTTATTTTTAAATGTAACTTGATATGTTGTATAGTCTCATTCTCCTCAAATATCCGATTTAAAGGATTTTTTTTGTATATTGTGAACTACTATGGCCTCAATGTCATAATCTAACAGCTTGTTTAAACTCGTCAGTCATCATCGGATCTTTACTGAATCAATCTATTAACATGACATGAAACTGAGATATTTGTCATGCATTTATATTTTACATGAAAAGTGTCACTTCTAATACTACATGATCAGGGCCTCTCTATGAGAAATTCCCATTTGGGAGTGTCAGCTTCAGCCAATCAGTTTGGAGGAGTAAAATATTTCTCATTAAGCTCAATAATTGGTAAGTGATGTGATACACGTTAAGATTTTAATATATGCTCAAATAAAGAACTTTAAATTGATTACTTTTCTGCTTTAATTTATATAGGATGCACAGTTACTTTTAACAACAATAATTTATTTGCCCTTTCACTAGGCTCCCAAGACTCGTGCCCTATGGTCAAGGAGTGGTATGTGTACCCTGGCAATCGGCTGCAAGAACCAGACCTTGTACCTGCTGTTCCACTCTCCATGCCAGGTATGTGGTTGCAATATTACTAGAATTAACTAAACTCACAGCCCCATTAAATTCGGGCTAGGTGTTAAAACGTAGCTCGTAACGTAGCTTGCAGGACTTAAGGCTATTAAATTAGCCTCTTAAAGCAACCTGCAGACGACTTGCGGGTTAAGATGCAGCAAGGCCGTGAAAAGCCATGTTCAATTTCGGAGACGTAAATCCTTGAAACTGTCAAGCCCGTACCCGCTACAATTCCAATCATGCTATTAAATTGCAACAAAGTCAATTGCGAGCAAGCTCGTAACACGCAAACAGAGCCCAAAGCCCATTGAGTGCTGGAGAGGACCCGCAAGGAGGTAAAGTCCAATACGTAGCACTTCAACTGTTAATAAAAACACACTAGTGTACTAATATTACAAGTTAAAGTGATGTTAGGTCTTAGAATTAATATTCTCTCTATCTACTCCTCTATATTGTCTCCCTCTTATCTTTCTTTAATTTTGCTCTTCTCTGTATATCCTTACTTGTTATTATTCTTCTGGCTTCCCATCTATTACCCTACCATTTGTTCTTCTCTCTTGTTTGTTTTGTTCCCATCTTTCTCTTTGCCATTTTTATGCCCCTCTTTGCCATCTTTTTGCTTCTTGCCCACTCTCTCCCCATTGCTTTTCTTTTCTCTCTCTCCGTATACCATGTTTCATATTCCACTTGCTTCACATTTGCTCTTTCTCTCCCCACATCCATCTTGCACGCTCTATTTTACCTACATCTTGAGGCACTGCAATTTTTTGGTGTCCTATAATGGCCATTGATAAATGCCTTGCTAAAATAGTGCTAGTAGAAGGGATATCTGTGAGAAAACCAGAGTATGAAAGAATAACTTCCGTCCAGTGAGACATCAATTAGAAATATACAACTTCTACTGCAAAAAGACACCATCATTTGGACACATGTTGTTGGTCTGTCTGTATACAATTCCTTATTTATTTTGTTCTTAAGGTAACGTGTTGTGAAGTGTAATCACAACTTTTTGCATTGTTGGTATCATTATAATTGTATTATTACCAGGTTATAACCAGAATGTCATTCTTTTTCATATGAGATGCTCTTTCTAGTCAGATGACAGTAATTACCCAAATGGAATGTGTCAATAGAGTGGCATTGGTTGTTTAAGTGATTCAAAGAATGATTTAGGCTATCTGTCTGGGCTAGTATGCTAACCCATAGCACTAATCCCCTAAAAGTAGTATAGAAGCATGTGGCGGGTGTGTGTTTAACCAGTCTGATAAACAAAGGTTTCTCCTTTTAGTTAGGCTGTTTATTTTACCCTTGCACGAGGTGTAGGAACTGGACAAAATCTGCCTTTTGTGCTATTGCCACACACACTCCCTTGTTTGTGAGCGGTCAGTGTAAAAGAAAGCACACGGCACACTTCATGCTTTCTGTTAACCTCTTTATTATACTTATTCTTAACAGCTCTGGCAGGATACACAGCGAGTCTCTGCCCTGCAGAGCTTACAATCAGGGAAATAAAGTGATGCTACCAAATTCATATGGGGCTAAGTCAAGTATTGAACCAGGTATCATTAGATGAATATCAGCAACAGATTGTATATTAATCATCACTTGGGTTAAAATTTAAAATTAAATCAAAATAATATTTAACAGCAATGATAACACTTTGTTGCATTATACACCATCCCACCATTATAAGACTGTATCTAGTGACACAATATTCCTCCATTTGCTCCTTGTATCAGTACTTACTGTCTTATGTTATCCCCCACCAGGGAGGTTGAAATGCAGAAGCCAAACTGAATTCACTTGAAATGTTGGATTTTTTCACAGAACTTAAGAGGGGTATGTGGGTGGAGAAGCACAGAAAAACTGATGGTGTAGTATATAAATCAATTTATTCAAATGTAAAAAATATATATTAACATCATACTCCCATATTGGAGTCTCAGGACCATCAGCGTAGTATACATAAAAAGCACACTTGGATCCTGATTCACTTTTCACATTAAGTCCACCTCCAAGGCAGTAGATACACCCCCCATGTGCTCCCAAAGTAGAGGTGAACAAAACTTCTTGTTACAAACAGTAGGGAATTGTATCTGTTAGGGATATTGTGCGCTCTACCACTCCAACTACAGTTTACCCTCTTCTAACAAATCAAAAATCAACACTTTATGGGCTGTATGGCCCTAGGAGTATGTATTGATTCTAAAAGAGGTATACGTTCTGGTTGTGTTGCCACACAAACCCTATAGCAAGTATTCCCAGTGAACTTCCTGAATCGGGGGATAAAGTCATTTGACCCTGATATGTGTCCACATACAGTGTATAATAAGAGGACCAGGTAAGGTAGTATAATGCTGAATGTGCCCAGAAAAACCATAGATATATGCACAGTCTGATATCAGTCATATACAATATAAAAACAAAACATATTATACATAATATAAAGTAAAATACTAATTAGCTCAAACGCGTTTCGACTAACCAGCGGTCTTTCTCAATGGTATACAATGACAATGTGTATAGTAAAACTTACATACAGCCACAATCCTGCACTATGTAAAGTTCAGTAATATATAGAAACTGACCTGTATAAAAGGATCACTGTAGTTCAAGTAAAAAAGCACTCAGTTGTGAAGTATGTAACCAACTAAGAACATTAGCAGCTGTGTAAGCCATTGATATAAACACCTCTTTTGGAAAACTGTATTTTTTTAAAACTCAGTTTATGAGTAGAAAAATCTATTTAGTTTGTTACATCACTTTCTGAAAGCTGGATCTTTAGGGAGTGTTTATTTATTATTATCAATGGTTGAGGGAGACCAGTATGCTTTGTTAGATAAGTGGATCTGACGACAATTGGCCCAACTCTCTTTACCCCTTACTAGCCTAGACACAGGATGCTTGCAGCAGGAAAGGTAAGCATTGCTCCCCAGAAGTATAAACACTCACAACTTCCACCAATTTGTGATTAAAAACTAGCTTAATGAGTTTATTTTTTCCCATTATATAGCGGTCCTTTACGAGTATAAGAACAAGAGAGAGCTTTAGGCTGGAGGGGAGATTTTTAATTTAAGATTTTAAAATTGTATGTTTTCATGTAACAACATATAACATGATTATTATTATTATATACTATTTATGACAAAATTCAAAGTAGTTAATGGTAGTTAAATTGTAATAACTGGTATCAGTGTTAACAACAGACTTTCAAAGCTAAGGAATTGATTATATGTAAACTAGTAAATTGCTCGCTAAAAATGACTGTATAATTTTTCATTTTTCTCTCCCTCCCTTGTGTCTCTCCTCCCCTTCCCTGTGTCTCTCCCCGCCACCTCCCCTCTGTCTTCCCCCCATGTCTCTCCTCCGCTTCCCTCCCCTGTGTTTCTTCCCCCTCCCCTGTATCTCTTCCCCATCTCCCCTCTCCTGTGTCTCTCCCCCTGTGTCTCCCACCTTCCCCCCACCTCTGTGTCTCTTCCCCTCCCCTGTGTCTTCCCCCCCCCTCCCCTGTGTCTTCTCCCCCTCCTCCCCTGTACCTTCTCCCCTCTCCCCTGTGTCTTCTCCCCCTCCTCCCCTGTGCCTTCTCCCCTCTCCCCTGTGCCTTCTCCCCTCTCCCCTGTGTCTTCTCCCCTCTCCCCTGTGTCTTCTCCCCTCTCCCCTGTGTCTTCTCCCCTCTCCCCTGTGTCTTCCTCCCCCTTTCCCCTGTGTCTTCCTCCCCCTTTCCCCTGTGTCTTCCTCCCCCTGTCCCGTGTGTCTTCCTCCCCCTGTCCCGTGTGTCTTCCTCCCCCTGTCCTGTGTGTCTTCCTCCCCCTGTCCTGTGTGTCTTCCTCCCCCTGTCCCCTGTGTCTTCCTCCCCCTGTCCCGTGTGTCTTCTTCCCCCTCTTCCCTCCCCTGTGTCTCTCTTTATCAACGTTTTCTGGATTATACCAGGAATATAATACACCTATGTCTCTATTTACTTTTATGTACTTTATTTTAGCACAAAGTTCTTAAGAGCACAATTTGTTTTCTGCCTAAGCTCATACAATTTGTAACTGTTTGGGTCTGTCTTCTTTAGCTCATGCAGCTTATGAATGCACAGTGAAGTGCAGTGTTTCAAATTAACCAAGCAATGACCTCTCTCAAGTAGCATGTTGCAGAATATTGCCACTGATTGGTTACTATGAGACAGTGCAACCCCTGTACTTAGCAGTGCACTGTCTTCATGATCTGCAGAGGGGAGAAACCAGTTAGGAACTATTTGTAAGATTTTAGGCAGAAATAACAGAGCTTTTAAGCATATAAAAGGAACTAGATACACAGGTATATTATATTCCTAGTGAAATCCAGAAACCTTCCGTGTCCCCATGAGGCATACTGCTCCTGTAGGCTGTAGCTCCCAAGGAGCGTCTAATATTTGTGAGAGACTGCTCAGATATGTTTCCCAGTGAGATTTTAAGACTGCTTAGGTTTCTTCCATAGGTATGCTAATTGTACATAAATAATGTAATTACTGAACCGACATGAAAATAGAGATTACATACTGCAAATAATCCAATCCTCACCTATTTTTAACTGAGTAATAATAAGATAATTCATGATTACCTAGTTACTTGCTTTGACAGGTAGATGGGAGCTTAAACGTTACAGTAGATCAACATTGATCGTTAACATTTCTAAATTCAGGTTTCTTGATTTAGCATTATTCAAGGTATATGTACATGTGTCTTGTGTGAAGGATAGGGAAAGTAAGGATATGTCTACATTTACACTAAAGCTTTGTAAGTCCTGATTGCTTAAAAGACCACTTTGGTCATACATTTAAAATATCCCTATTTGAAGACCTACCCTTGAAAATAGGCAACATGTTTTTAAAATGTAGATAAAAATACTGTCTCTAATTTATTACCTTTCTATATGCAGTTCTGCTGTCGTTTAATTTAGCATTTTAGTTTCCAGTGGGCGACTTCCTCAGATGGGATGATATTTTGAATGCATAGAAAGTTTCTGCTGGCACAATGAATTTGTGGCAGTTACAACTTCCAGTGCTCTCATTGGGACAACACTAGTTGAGACAGAAGCTGCAATAAGCAGCCTAGTAAAGAAAATGGAAGCCTGCAGTAAATAATAGTTGCATATAGATGTTAAAAAAAGTTAATTTAGTTTAGTTATTTAACATGACATTTAGATTTAGCATAAGATAATCCTTCCATTGCCTTGTGACTTCTAGTTGTTGTTCTATACAAAATGAGACATATAGTTATTTAATGTATAATGTTATTTGTTAGCTGCTTAGAGCATTTAATAAAGATATATTTATTTTAAAAAAGCATACTGAAAAATAAATGACCCCAGTGATCATTAAAATGAAAGTGCTGTGTTCTTGGTCAGGTTATTTTCACTCGTTATAGACTTTTTTTTTAAGTGAGAGGCGTAATTTAACAATATTACTCGCTGAGTAATGAATTGTATTTCATTGCTGTAGGGTATTTGACACTGAACTGGTGAAATCTCTTTGGATTTATTCTGTCACTGTAATTTTGTCACCCTAATGGCCTATAAAGTATGCATGTCACTATTTTTGAAACATATCAATCTTAGTATTGCATTGATTTGGCAGGGTACTTGCATTAACATGTCTAGTGGTGGGCAGACTGCATGCAGGTTTTCTTGTTTCATTTCTGAATATATATATATATATATATATATATATATATATATATATATATATATATATATATATATATATATATACATATATCATATACAGGGGAGGGAGACAGCGGGGGAAGAGACACAGGGGAGTGAGACAGGGGTGGGGGAGAGACACAGGGGAGTTAGACAGGGGGGAAAAGACATGGGGGGAAGAGAGACAGGGGGAGAGACACAGGCGAGGGAGACTGGGGAGAGACACAGGCGAGGGAGACTGGGGAGAGACACAGGCGAGGGAGACTGGGGAGAGACACAGGCGAGGGAGACTGGGGAGAGACACAGGCGAGGGAGACTGGGGAGAGACACAGGCGAGGGAGACTGGGGGATAGATACAGGCGAGGGAGACTGGGGGATAGATACAGGCGAGGGAGACTGGGGGATAGATACAGGGGAGGGAGACACAGGGGAGGGAGACGGGTGGGAGAGACACATGGGGAGGGAGACGGGTGGGAGAGACACAGGGGAGGGGGAAGAGACACGGGAGGGGGAGGAGGGGAAAGCAGCAGAGGGGAGGGAGAGGGGGGAAGAGATACAGGGGAAGGGAGAGTGAGGGAAGAGATACAGGGGAAGGGGGAGTGAGGGAAGAGACACAAGGGAGGGAGACGGGGAGAGACACAGGCGAGGGAGACGGGGGGATAGATACAGGGGAGGGAGACGGGTGGGAGAGACACATGGGGAGGGAGACGGGTGGGAGAGACACATGGGGAGGGAGACGGGTGGGAGAGACACAGGGGAGGGGGAAGAGACACAGGAGGGGGAGGAGGGGGAAGAAGCAGAGGGGAGGGGGAAGAGATACAGGGGAAGGGGGAGTGAGGGAAGAGATACAGGGGAAGGGGGAGTGAGGGAAGAGATACAGGGGAAGGGGGAGTGAGGGAAGAGATACAGGGGAAGGGGGAGGGAGGGAAGAGATACAGGGGAAGGGGGAGGGAGGGAAGAGATACAGGGGAAGAGGAGGGAGGGAAGAGACACAGGGAAGGGAGAGGGGGGAACAGATACTGGGGAGGGAGAGGGGCAAAGGAGGCACAGGAGAGGGGGAAAGGAGACACAGGGGAGTGAGAGGGGCAAAGGAGACACAGGGGGGTGAGAGGGGGAAGGAGACTCAGGGGAGGGAGAGGGGGAAGAGACACAGAGGAGGGTGGAAGAGACACGGTAGGAGTGGAGAGACACAGGGGATAGAGAGGGGGGAAGAGACATGGGGTTGGAGAGGGAGACGAGAAACGGGGGATGGAGAGGCACAGGGTACACAACCACACTGATATATTAGGTTATAAACAAGAGACAATTAAACATTTCTATACAATGCCAAATAAGTTAGGAATTCAGGTAATGAGGAGGAGTAACAGGGGTGTGTGGATTCACAGGCTTCAGTGGGCCTAGGGCAACCTAATCGCTAAACATGCCAGTGTACCATGCCTTTTACAGGAGAAAGACAATGTGTACGCTCATTTTGTAGGGCAAAGTTAAATAAATGTACAAAATATTTTAAAATAAATTAAATATAGATCTATAGTGGTCCTTTAAACTATGGTCTAATACCTGTTCATAAGACCTGAAGCAGGTCATATCTGTTTTACTTGAATGTATCTTTAGAAAAATATTTTTAAAAGATACCACTAATATATGTATTGAGGTATATTGTAATCACAACTTTCAGTGCAGTGTCACCTTAATGTAATGGGGAAGATAAACTACATCATAGCCACAAAGCAGATCTTGACATATTCATTTGAAACGTACGTGCCTTCCAGGTTAGTTAGGAGCCAACCAAACATTTTCTAGGAGCCAGGGTATTGATTATGTATAGAAATATATGTATAATAGCTAAAAACCTAAAATTGTAGGAGCCATCTTGAAATTTGTCAAGCCATGCCTTAAAGTATGTAACCTATTTAAGTTTATTAGCACTTGACTCTTCGTACTGTGGTATATGTGGATTTATATACAATATGTCATTGCTTGACCAACGGTAATTCTGTCTTCCTTTACAACTTATCCATCTCCAGATTTGCCTCTTTCCTTAAAGAACCCACAGAATGGCGTGAGAGACTCCCCCACTCTGTAGCAGTAGACTGCAATACAATGGGAAGCCAATTTAATTATAAGAACGTATATATGTAAATGATAGGGAGCTCCCTTAATAAAGGTAGTATTGGTACTATTTATTTTCTAGAGACGTTCTCTAATACCTAACGACTATTCTCACCGCTGGACATATAATTAACCTCTCATCATATTGATGGCCAAATTTACTAATAAAAAGCTATGCAGACGCCAATAATAATAAAAGCAAGCAATTAGCAAGTTAAAATTGTTGTGTGTACACTTACTCAACAAACAATATTCATTTGCTAAATGCAAGAATAAACTGTCCATGCCAAACATCAACACAAACCTTTTATCTGGAGGTAACATGTCACTACTTGTTCAGATATGTTTAAGCTGGATAGAAACAGATTTAGCTAAATAAGTACTCTGAGTTATTATGTTAACTAACCTACAGCAGAGGTCTAGATCTAAATTAAGATATCTGCTAACTTATTTTCTATATAATGAAGTAACACAATTTCTTGGATTAATACCAATCAATCTACTATTTACAAATTATTTAAACTTTTTAATAATGATCTACAGTATATCTGGTGTGTCCAAACTCTGGGATTTGGTTTTTTTTCCTCAGTCAATAATCAGGTAAGCAAATTGCATATGTATATTTAATAGAAATAAAGGTTATCTTTCATATGGATTGGTTATAGCCAAGCTTAGATAAAGAAGCAAGCATTTTAGGCGCTATAAATTCAAATATTGGATATGACAAAGTTAATGTATTAAATAATTAAAAACAACTCTACTTGGTATGCCTCCAATATTTTGTTAGGTGAAGTGACAATTATTATTAATTGAATTAGTGAATACTGTAGCATTTTTAGAAGAATATTTAATCATTTGGCTCTTAAAGGGTCAATGGTGAGGGGTTGTTCGGTCCAGCAGATAATAGGAGTTTTTCTGACTTGGATCACTATATTTTTGGGTTTTGTATATTTTTGATAAACATGGAAGTACGGTATATGTATAGGAATGTGTATGTTAAAAATGCCTTAATATATTGTTTTCTATAATGTTTTCATTTTATTTTCACACACTTGTATGTGATAAGCTAAATCTTAAAAATATATTATAAAACAATATTTATTTATGTTTATGTAAACGATCTTGAAATAAGGTTTTTCTTCTTATGTCCCAGATTTACCACCTTTCAGTGTTGTGAGGTACTTGATCCTTAATCCCCAAAAATGCCACATTGTGCCATATGTAAGAAATGGTTGAGAGTTTTGGGAATATTTATGTTATCATATAGAAATATATACTATGAAGGAAATGTAATTCGTGCTTTGAAAGGGTGTTTTACTCCCCAACTGCACAGAAGAGCATAGGGTCTGTCTATGGGCCACTAATGATCTCCTACACATAGTCAAATTAGATTTGTGTTAGTATCTTGTATAGTAATTTATTTGCAACTGTCCTTTCTGTACATTTGTTTTTCTATATGTTATATATGGTGGTCCAGTGATTAGGATTCAGTGCTTTCACCTCTGCAACCTGGGTTTGATTCCAGTCAGGAAACCAAGAGCTCATACCACCCTGAAACCAAGCAGGGTTGGGCCTGGTCAGTACTTGGATGGGAGACCACCTTGGAATACCAGTAGTCCTATTAAATTCCAAGCCCGTATCGGCAACGTGATCCCGCAACGGCTGCAGGCTTGAAATTTGGCTGAGTTACAGAGCTATTAAATTAGACCATAGCGCAAGCTATAGGCTTGAGACGCAAACCCGTAAACCATATTTTGCACATTGAATGTGTGGCCGTGAACATTAGTCAAACCCGTAGTTAAGGGGTTTAGAGGGAGCCAATGGCAACAGAAATCATCATCATTACGTAACTGAAAAATAGAGGTTAGATTTCAAAGCCTTATGGGCTTCAATTACGACTTTCGATCGGACCCGCATTCCAGCAATAATGCAATATTGATAAATCCGTGAATATGTTATTCTAGTCCATGCGAGTTCCATTGTATTGCAGATTTGCGGGCCTGAGAATGTTGTGCTATTAATTTTAATACCTAACATCACTTTCACTTTAATTATAAGTACAGTAGTGTGTGTATATTTGCATTTACAGTCCTCTCTAGTACCTGTTGGCTTTTTGGCTCCATTTGCGGGTTATGGGCTTGAACGCCAGTGAATTTGTTGCAATTTAATAGCTTGATTGGAATGTAACAGTTACAGGCTTGACAGATCAAAGTATTTGCGGTTGCGCAGTTCAAATTATCACATCCCATAGCCTTTTCTCGTCCTTACCCCACAAGTCATTAGCGGGTTGCTTTACGGGGCCAATTTAATGCGGCCTAGGTTACGGGCTACGGTTTTCAACATCGAGGGAATTTAATAAGGTTACAGGATCTGCTGTGGCCCACTGGAGAAGAAACTGGCAACCCACTCAGTATCTCTGCCATGAAAACCAAGAGGATCAGCATGACCATGGACATAAAGATGTGCCTGGTGTGTTACAGTACATTACAATACTTGATACGAAGTAGTTTTGATGCAGTGTAAGTATTTTTATCAATAATGTTCAAGCTACATCAATATTTTCCATAAACATCTGTGCTCCATCAATATTAGATATGTCTAACATATGTATAGAAATGATTTGATGCCCATGACATGCATTGAGCATGTAAAAGTGTGATTTCTTTGCATCAAGTGATAAATTGCAGCGTTTGCTAAAAAGATCCCTTTTAACAGCGGCTTGCACGTTATTTATCATGTTTTATAAAGGTCTGCCTGTACATGCAACCTCAGGTTATTGTTGTATACAGGTGTGAGGTTGAGAACATGTTTAATGTGGGGTGCTGAGCGGCTCCTTGATGTGTCAATCTCTTGCTACCACCCTGTTGACTGAAGTATTAGATTTGTGTGAAATAGGTTTTGTGCACTGTGTATAAATGCTTCTATAAAACCCCTTACACACATTTCAGCCCCCATTGGTAAACACATTCTGAAGGTTTTCTCTTTTTAAATAAATGATTTGCGTTTTCCATATTGTTTGCCAGGCCAGGAAATTACTAAGATCTGTGGATTGTGAATAAATCTCCCTTTACACTGACTTGACATCCACTGTCATGGGGTCAGTGTCAGCCTTGATCCTTCGTTTCTTTTCCTGAGTGATGTGTTTTAGACTTCAGGGCAGTACAAAGCCCTGTGCCTTACAAACCTACTTCACATTCCTGAGAGGCAGGAGCCTTGCACAAGTTCACTGTTATCCCCTTTTAGACACCCAGTCTCAGCCTGTCCTATGAATAAAACTGAACTGACACTAGGTATTCCAGACTACAAAAATAAATAAACACTGGTGTTTAATCTGACATAAATGGAGGGTCATTTTGTTAGCTGGCAAAACATCTGAAAAAGGGTGACCTAACATGCTTGGAAATGTCTGACAGTCACTTCTCTTTAGCCTTGCCTTCATGTTTCAGGCTTAGTCAGTGCTAGGCCTCACACAATGGTGCATTATGAGTGGGCCGGGGGCATGGCCGGGTTACCCATTACACGAACTAGGCAGCCGTCTAAGGGCACTTCCCTGTGAAGGGCGCCCCTTTTTTTAGCTTGAAAAGCATAAATAATATGGCCCGCCATCAAATGCATTTAATGAACAAGTCATTGCTCGGCATGTATATGAGTAGCTATGTTGGCTGTTATGGGGTAATGTCTGTGATTTGCTCACACAGCAAGAGAGCTATATACGCAGACAGAAAAGGAACAAGGGGTCCTACATTTCACTGCTCAAAAAAGGTAGATCCACCACTGGCCGGGGGTTCGCCAGCACTCAATGGACTCACTTCTCTTTAGCCTCGCCTTCATGTTTCACGCTTAGTCAGTGCTAGGCCTCACAAAATGGTGCATTATGAGTGGGCCGGGGGTTCGCCAGCACTCAATGGACTCACTTATCTTTAGCCTCGCCTTCATGTTTCACGCTTAGTCAGTGCTAGGCCTCACAAAATGGTGCATTACGAGTGGTTCGGGGGTTCGCCAGCACTCAATTGAAAATGTTTTTACTTCTCTCTTTGGCTGGAGGAGTTGTTGGGTTCATGGATCCCTACCCTGACATAGACACTTGAGTAAGGGGTGAGCACTTATGTGATGGGCCACTAAAAGAAGTGGGCTGGGGTGTGATGCATAGACCCCCCTACTCAAGGGAAGAAATACGTCAGAAATACTGTACTTAGATTTTTATTTGATACATTTTATTTTGTTATGTACTAAATGATATATGATATGCAATAAAAATGCATGATAGGAAAGTTAGTATGGAGAAAGCAAACCACAAATCATTTCTTTAATTCTTGTTATTGTTAATATTATCCTTTTATAAATCACTAATAGTTCATTGAGTAAGACGAAAAAAGTAATATGAAACAGCAGGGAAGAAAACAGAAGACAGATCGTAAATAATGATTGCATATAAAAGTTACAAAATGTAAAGATTCAACTTGTAGACATAAAAACTTATTTAAAAATAAAAAATGTTTTCCACACCCCCAGAGCTGCTTACATAGGCACATCATACCTACCAATAAAACTTTACTAACCTTCAAGCCAACAGCAGATCTACAGATCAGTGTTTGGCTCCTCCTGCTTCCTTCTACATGGGGACTACACATCCCATGATTCCTTCCTGCACAAACTACCATCACTGATTGTTACATTGTATTCAAATGTATAGCTGCCTGTGATTGTCCAAAACAAATTATGAATGTTATGCTAATTTTAGCAGGCGTGTTTAGTCAGGGGTGTTAACGCACAAAAGTAACTGCTTGCAAACTCAAGAGATTTAGCAAACATCAAGGTGAGTTTGTTAATGTTTATATTGGTATTTTTTTGTGCAAAAATGTTTTCATACACTACTGATTCTCCTCTATCAGATGCACCTATAATCCATGAAACTTAAATATACCTTTAATGCATATATGTATGGTTTTTGTAGGTGGGATGCCTAGCATCAGGCATCTGTGGCTTTCTGATGGCCTTGAAGTTCAGGAGCAACGTTATTACACATGTTTGGCGTGTTTTCACGCAGAGGGCTGTGCCCAGGAGCTTCGGGAACAGAAAACTCCAGTTGCCGCTGTCTGCTGCCTGCTGATATATTTGGCGCTGCAGGTATAGATTTTAAATAAAGATAGTGGGCTTTGCTGTAATTTGGTCGTTATATAGAAAGAGAATTCACAAGAATAAATTTTTGGGCAGTTTAAGGGAAAGTATAAAGGAGATAACTAGTGACTGATGTAGTATATACAACAACCAAAATAGAGGTTCTTAATCAGAGAACGAACTAACTAATTAATAGGTTTGTTCTATGTGCAACTTCTTTTAGCTCACTTGTGCCCTTTACAGGGAAAAATATCCTGTATTTTAATCAATATACTTATATATATATATTGTAGGAGCTATAGCTAAAGATGGTGGGAAAAGAAGCAATTTTAAGTGTAAGTTTCCCCACAAAACATAATTTTCTAATCACAATAAATTCAAAAGAGTCTTCTACTCATTCTTATTACTTAAAGTGGCACAGCAGAGTTTCAGAATATAGTAAAATGTAAAACTGAAGGTAAGAACTAGTACTTTATTAATTACATGTTATCAAAACAAATTAGCATTTTCCTATAGCAATTTTGAACTGTCAGTCATCTACCCCCAAAATAGATTTAGATTTTTTTGTCATGGAGATATCATTCACATTTATTACTGATATGCCCTTAAGGAATTGGGTTCATCGTCTTTCGTAAAAGTTGTCTGCACAAAAAGAAACCAGGCATGCTCAAGGTGTGAAAAAGAGATGCCTCTGTACGGCTGGATCCAAAAAGGTGACTGACTGCTCAATATTTAAAAAAAACAAAACATTTTGCCAATAAATGTCATACAAGTAGGTATGGTTATGATACATTTCTATCTAATCCTGCTTTGAGAAGGTTGTTGTTGTTCCTTGTATGAAGTTTATTGAACTTCATGAACTATTCCTAAAGTGCAGACTTCTTTATTAGACCTTAGGGCAGCAAACAGGATCTTCCATTGTTAATGATGGGTTGAATTATAGACATATTGGCAAAACCGATGTCAAGGATTATTATTATTACTATTTATTTATAAAGCACCAGCATTTTCTGTAGAGCTATTTACAAAGTAGAATAAAGCACAGTGGGTACTATTAGCAAATTACAGGGGTAGAAACAAATTATATTAAGTAGAAATTCAAGTACAGGTATAATACAAATATGAAACAAATGGGTCCGCAGACAACTTCATGCAACAGAGTTGAGGTCCCTACACTGAAGAACTTACAATCTAGCAGAAGGATGTCAGTTTTTTGATGATGTGTTTATAAAGTTCAGTGTATATATAAGAAAAATTGTGACACATAAGCCTCAGTTACTATATTGCAGCTTCATATGATTGAAGATACCCAAGCCTCAATGTGGACTATATGCATTTCAAGCCTTGTTTTAAGGTGAAATTGTAAGATAGCTTGGATGGCAATCGCGCATGCGCAGCGATATAGTGCGCAAGTGTCTAAACCGCTAAGTTGTGGTCACCTGGTGGGCCAGTCTATTCAATCCTCATTATGGGCGATATGCGTTTCAAGCATTGTTATGAGGTAGATTGGAAGGGCCTTATTGGTAACTACGCATGCGTAAGTACACAAGCTACGTCATGACGTCACACACAGTAATCAGGAAGTGGAAGGGCTTTAAATATCCCCAAGGAAGGAATCATAAACAGCCCATGAGTAAGCCCTCGGAAGGGCGAAACAAACCATCATGATTTTCCTAGGATGCGCAAGTAGCATTTAACCCTATAGTGGTTTGGGGGTGTCTCTGCTTTTTGGCATAATTGCCGTGTATTGAATTGCATTTCTGCATGTTTGATCTAGGCATTTGGTATCCACGGTGTAAGAACAGGAAGTTGTGATTGTGAACTAATTGCTTCCCAGAGACTACTGTTTCGCCCACCTTTTCGGTAACATTCCACAGATAACTATATAAGCTATACATGTCCATAGAGGCACATTCTGTAACCTGCTAGGAACTAGCCATAGCGCCTGTGGTGGATAAGTTACATTAATCTGGTCAATAGGATTTTTACATTTTTCACCCTTGATTATTGCAATAATTTCCAATTATTAAAGTGCTAAAGTTCAGTGTAGCCATATATATTAAATATCTGCACTCTTACATTATCCAAACACATGTGGAATAAAAAGCATACACAATTGTTGTGATCATCCTAACTTAAGAAGGCCAGACTCATGCCTTTCCATATGTTAAATGAGCTCATAGGTCCATTGAAGAGGGAATTAAAGTAGAATTGGGTGTGGATAGATAAGGAGGGATGAGGAACAGCAGCAGAAGCCTCCAGCTAAAATAATAACGCACTACCTGAAAGTGCCTTTTTGGTTTCTTTATCTGGGATTTTGGCTGCCATGTGGCAAAATCTTGAGCCCCCCCTCTAGCTATGAATTTAATGTCGTCGGCCTGAGATTTGCAAAGAAATCCGAATAAGCTACTTTAGTACCTTTTTGATTTGTGTCTCACAGCTAATCATTTGTTACCCTTTCGCTCATCAGGTGGAGAGCCTCCGACTCAATGACCTGGAAGCCTTCCTGGCCCAAGTACTCTGCCTCGAAGGGAAAACGGCAGCTGACTTAAGAAGGCTTCAGGTAAAGACGCAACATGTCTATAAGCACATTGATAACCTTAACATGACCTCACCTTAGCCTTCTTAGTACAGTCTAGATCTGAGACTGATCCCAAGTTAATTACTGTGGACAGTAGCAGACTGGAGACTCCGTCATACATTTACAACCAAAACACGCACAAGAACAACTCGATCAACCCACTGATAGATTAGATAATGGGGACTTGATGCTATAGTTGTAGAGTCCAACCACTATCACTGACGTGTTATTACCACCTATTAATAACAATAATAAAGCAACAGCTTAGAAGAAAATATAAAACTTAAAGGAATCTGCAATTTATCAAAACTGCTCTAAATCTACAGAGCAAACACAATTTTCATTTTTATAATTTATGCATATTTCACAGTTTTATACAGCCCAAGCATATATCCTACAACCCTCCCTAACTGTTCTCTATAGCCTCTTCACTTTGCAGATTCTGAAAGGACCAAAAATCACAAGCATTCTGCAAATGCCATAAACTAAGTTTGTAGAATCAAAAAAAAAAATCAACTTTTTCCTTTGGTGTCTTCAGAGATTCAACCTCCAAAGGAAAAAATGGGACATTTATTATTGCAGTGAAGAGAGTACACTATATAAACATTTAGAGGGAGCTTGTAATTAATGGTTCCTTCAGGACTTGCAAGCTTGTTCCCATATGCTCAGTATATCACAGGTGCAGCTGATCTACAGATAGACTCAAGGTAAATAAACAGTTTGAGTCTTAAAGCTAATAACTTAACAATTAGAAAGCAGCGAATAAAAAATTAAATGAAAAGTTTTCCAATGTTTCCACATAATTGCTTTGCATGATGGTTCAGAGCAGTATTAGTATTCATATAGCCACATTAGATTCGAAGCCCGTAAGTGCAACGTGAGACCAGCAACTGCTGCGGGCTTGAAATTTGGCTGTGGTACGGGCCAGAGACGCAAACATGTAAACCATTTTTCGCCCGTTGCATGTGCAGCCGTGAACATGGATCAATTAGTCAAACCCGTAGTTACGGGTTTAGATGGAGCCAATGGTAAAGGAGATCATCATAATTACGTCACTGAAAAATGGAGGTTAGATTTCAAAGCCTTACGGGTTTCAATTACGAGTTAAGACTGGATCCGCATTCCAGAAATAATCAATAGCAATAAAGCCGTAAATATGATATTCTATTACATGCGAGTTCCATTATATGTATTAACACATTGATTGCCGGGATTGATATAACACAGAAATTAAACAGAAAAAATATATTCATATTCCAGATTTGTGAGCTTGAGAATGTTGTGCTATTAATTCTAATACATAACATCACTTTCAATTTTAATATAGGTATAGTAGTGTGTATATTTGCATTTACAGTGCTATGGATAGGACTTTTAGCTCCTTGCTGGTCCTCTCTAGCACCCGTAGGCTTTTTGGCTCCATTTGCGGGTTACGGGCTTGAACGCCAGTGATTTTGTTGCAATTTAATAGCGTGATTGGAATGTAACTGTTACAGGCTTGAAACAACACATCCCGTAGGGTTTTCTCGCCCCTACCCCGCAAGACGTTGGCGGGCTGCTTTACGGGGCTAATTTAAAAACCCATAGGTCTTGCGGGCTATGTTACGGGCTACAGTTTTTCAACGTTGAGGGAATTTAATGTGGCTAATAGTCCCTTTAAACATAAAAAAATCTGCTATCTTGCTTCTCACATTAAGTATATTTACCAGATGGCATAAAACATTGGGTAAGAAAAGAAGTGATAATTAAATCCTGCTTCCTATGTTTTCTACTCCTCCTGCTTATGAAACAGTATATTTTGCATAAAATAGGAACAGGAGTTATTTCATCCAAATGTTTCTAGTCTTTAATTGTTAGCTATTGTATTTCCTTTGGTTTAATGGCACTAGACATTTTCATTGTTCCAAAAATGATTTAAAACTTTACACTTTTCAGAAAGTTGTTAGACTGTACCAAATTGTAAACATTGAGTTAAATAACTTTGATGTACAATTGAGCCACCATTCATCTGAAGCACAACATTATGTTAGACGGTAATGGGAGATGATGAGGTGATAGGTTTGACGTTGCTCTGTATCTCGCAATATATTATACAATTAAGTAACTAAATAAAGGTTTAGAACCACTTATGTATTTAAAGATGCTCAAAATCTGTATTTTAAAATAATGAATTTAGAACATCTACTAAAATTTAAAAGTTATTTACTTCCAAATTGGTGTTAATTAGGTCTATAAATGCGAAACTGTAACCTATAATAAAGTTCCCTTGGGACAGCTGAGGAGATATTAACTGAAATAGAAATTTACTAATACTGTGAGAGGAAAAAGAGATGTTTTGGTTAGGTGAGAGTGTTCTTATATTTATTTAGGTCTTTTATTACATGTTGACTTCTACTGGGGACCTCCACATAATTCAGGACCAAGGCCCACAAGATGCTGTCCAACATGGCTAAGTCAATATTGGCTTTTTCTGTGAATTGACTGTAACATGTCAGAACGTGTCTTGCTGTCTACAGTGTTTACTAAATATGTCTCTTTTGGGACACATTAACTTAACAGAGGCCATAAGATCTTTTCAAGCAATTAAGATGTTATGGAGTTGTCTTGCTTAGTAAATGTCATCCATTGTTTTTCAATTCAAAGTTTATAGTTGCTTTGTGTTGTATAATTTGTAAACCCTGTCAGACATTGTGAATGAATGGCCAATTAATACATTGCTTACATTAAGGTGGCTCAGACGGTGTCTTCTGTATGTTTCCAATTATACCTAAGTCTTCGCTTTATTTAGATGTAAATAGGGAGTGTGCCACTTGGTCTGTATGAAGTGTGCGATTTGTGTAGGGTAATCGCAGAGTCGTGGTGTTGTGTAATGTCTATGGAAGGCGGGCTGCATCTACCCAGCTCTGTCCAGTCTTCTCATATACATATGGAAATCTTTATCTCTAGGATTTGTTTCCATTCTCTTTTATTAGTGACCTAAAATATCACAAGTGCTCTTGTATGGTAATACAACTTTAGTTGTTGAGTCATTGGTTCCCATATATCGAAAAAAGTAATTTTATCCATTTTGGTAATTAATTTTCCATTTTGTTCATGATAAAATTACATTTTAAAGTTGGTGGTCCTCATATGCTTTTCCTGTTGACCCTCTATTCTCCATTAATGCTGCACTGATGAGCCCAAAATGGCAGTGCCATGATGCTTTTTAAGAATCAAGTTGCCAAATGGAATATGGCACAATAACCTATTTCTGGTGAAGCTGCTGAATTCTATATTGGTGGAACTGTACCCATGTTAATCATCAGTCAACTGAATATTATCATTTGACCAGCGAATTGCCCGTCAAAAAATGACGGCAATAAAATTGTAAGTGAGCTAATGCTGTTTGGTGTATAATAATGAAATAAATAATACATTAATAAATGTATATACTTTACCTATTTTGAAGTAATATATGCAGGAAGCATTGTGTTGAAGAGCTTGCAATCTGTGTTGATGTTGCTGTAGCATTAGTGGTGTGGAGCTGCTGTGTAAGCGTGCTGAATTTGTGCAGTGTAATAGTGTGCGTGCGCGAGACCAAACCGTTAGTGTAGTCGTGTACTTCCGCATTGTTGTAAAATGGCGGGTAATGTGTGGTATGCGTCTTTGCGGAATATCCGTAGGTCTTTTGTGGTGTTTTGCGAGTTTCTTGTGGTGTTTTGCGTGTTTAGAGTGCTGTAGCCTTGTTTTTGTTTGGTTCGGCGGCCATTTTTTCTCTCGCTTAGAGAATTTTTTAGTGTCTAAACTCTTTTATTTTGAGTGAAATGAAGGTGTAACTTCATTTTTTGAGGTCCTGGATGCTCCCTCTTGCTGTAGGTAAGCTTTTTATGTATGTGTTGTGTGTATTTATTGTGTTTTAAATTTTGTCATGTTCGCGGGTTGCGGCCGATTTTTGTGAGGTCGTAATGTGTGGTAACGTGTCTCGTATGTTTTTTGCGTTACGACGTGAAGTTTGCGAGTGTCGCAGTTGCTGGCAAGGAGCGCCTTTGGCGAGGGCCGCAGTTGCTGGCAAGTATGCTCACAACTATATATGTGATTTATGGAACTATATTGCAATTATTTTTATAGCATTTATCACTGTAATCTCTTAATAAAGCTTTGAAGATCAGGATTTGCGAATTTGATTTCAGTATTTTGTTTAAAGGGTCACATTCATGGCCTTAAAAGGTGCCCACTTTATTTTTCAGATTTTTATTTTTCATATAATCACTGTGGGGGAGATTAATATTATGTAGTAATAGTTTTGCTTTTAATCTAATTCCCCCACTCTTTGAGCATCCTTGATCCTGCCGCCTCACCGAGACACTCGTCCTGCCAGGTTGGTCACCCATTATGCCTTTTAGTCTTAGGTGGGAAAGAAGCCAAAGGCTCCAAACATCTATAAACGTGAGCATGCTGTCTGTCAGGATATGTGTAAGTCTTTCATTGATTCCTATATAATTAACCTTGTTAACCACTGCGTGTGAGCTAAGCTCTTTGCTTTTACACCGTCTACCTATATATATGACTTTTTGTCGCTAGCATGAGGAATTGAGAATCAGTCGTGCTACCATAATGCATAGTATGTGTGTGAAAGATTGTTTATAATAATAGTTTACACACAGTATTGTGGGCAATGTAGTCCTATATCTGCCATTGCAGCACAGCAAAACAAAACAGCCAGTTAAGTCATATTTGGCAAACCCAACGTCCCTAATATTCATATATGAATTTGCATACAAACTATAGGCTGGTTAAAGGAAAGATTGCACATTTTCTGTCCTTAAAGTATGAGTGATGCTTAAAGGGTAAAGCATATACGTGTTTCTTGATACCCAGGTCACAGAAAAGAAATCCTCTGGTGTGAGAGAGGTGGCAGAGGAAGGCAGCCTGGGTTTCACAAATGATGAATGATTTCCTTCCACATAATAATCTTGATGCACATATTGCAACCTTCAGCATTCGGAGTTATGAAAGCTCTTAATCAGCCAAGGTCGGCTGTGTGTTGGAAGGGAAGTCAAATTATACATAATGTTTTTTCTCTCTCTCATAGGACAGGCTAAAGTTACAAATACTGGCGTTAATTTCATGACAAAAGCGATACGTGAGTGGGATTACTGCTTTAATTGCACCACGTTCATTTTATGTTCATTACAGCACATTTTCTGGAAATTCAATTGCAAAACTGAAACATTAAATGTGTCAGTTTTAGCAGAATTATAATTAACAATACCAATTCATATACTGTAATCATACTGTATATAATAGAAGCATCCTGTGTATAGATGTCTATCGCTGTGACGGATGTAACTCATATGAAATTAATGGTCTCACATTGCAAGCACTGTAGGTTTTTATGCTACCAGATTTGTGTCCCCAGCACACCCTCGTACTGCCCGCCCTTTGCACTTGCTGTGCCCCCATCCTAAGATAAACATATATAAGCCTAAAAGGCCCATATAGTCTACCCATGCTATCTAGCTAAACATTTGGCTTAGGTAAGCCTCAGTATTGCCTTATGCTTATCCCAATCATGCTTACGTTTCCTCATCTGATAGAGGAGAATCTGTAGTGTTTGCATGAAAAAAATCCAAAATAAACATTAATAAATTTACCCTAGAGTTTCCATAATTTCTTTACTTTTCTGCCAGTTGATTTTGAGAAGGAATGACCATGGAAACGAATGAAAATCCAAGCTAAATTAGCATACCATACAATTAATAATTAATTGTAGCCAATCAGAGACAACTACAAGATTGTAGCAGTATGGGAATTCAGTCTCTGTAGCAAAGCATTATGGAGTTTGTAGTCTCCCCCCCCCAGCACACACCTCTCTCTCTCTTTCCTTGAATGATGCAACAGCTCTGGATCTCTGCACTGTGCTGCTACTTGCTTGAAGGTTAGTATACCCAAAAGCAGTGTTTCTATTGCTATGTACACTGTGCCTATGTATGCACCTCTTCGGTGTGGAACCCATTTTTTATATGATATGATATAAGCAGCAAGTGTTAGATTAGAGAAAGGAAAACTTTGATACACCTTTAAATTAATTAAAGAGATGTCTAAACTAGGTTAATGTATTAATTTGATGTTCCTTAAATGTACACTTCACTGACATCTAAGAATAATGTTTCACCTTTTGGGACTGCCCAGTCTCTTCTTGCTCTCTCTTATGCAAGTGCTATGTTTCACAGCTGTGACCTAAGGTCATGCCCACAAAGAAGGGAGTCATGCTACTAGTGTAATACCGTTAGCAAACAGATAGTGACATGCTGTGTGTCTGCATGCAGCATTACACTAGTGGTGTGAAGCTTCTCCCCTTCTGTATGTAGCCTTTAGTCGTAACCGTGAAACATGGCGCCCTACATTAGAGAACCGGAAGAGAGGGCGCAGTGCCAAATGGTTAAGATATTCTACTCTATGTAGAATGTAGTTAAAACATCTATATAAAACACAATGACCAAAGAGTCCCTTTAACTTTGTTTAACCCTACATTTCCCACTGTAAGGCTATTCATCTAATCTACTACCATTTATTTGAAGTAGCGGTTTCATCCATTTCCCATGCATTTCCACCTCAAAATCATGACCTCTTGCAATAGTCTTTTTCTGGGAAAATCTTCCCTAAACTTTATTAAATCTATATATTTGAAGGTTTCTATCATAATGTATAAGTGTGTCTATGCACATAGACTGACAGAAAATGCCTGGTATAATTAAAGAGAAAAATATCACTGCATATAGACATTTAATTGCAAATGCTATTCCTGCACCATGATGCAGTCTGTGGCTTAGGCCTGGGTCTTGTGAGTGTAGGCAGAAATATACCACTGGAAGGAAGAAGACTTAAAGGGACACAGAACACAATTTTTTTTTAATGCTTTAACCATGATCAGACTTGTGTTTTGTATGAACATTATTAAGTACAACCTATTTAAACATCATTGAAACTAACAGCAAGTATACAGAGCATATGTGTGCCTCTAGTTCTCATTGGCAGACAGGTATGACTCCTACGTCTACATTACCGCTCATTGGCTGACAGGACAAGCCCCCAGATCAGTTAAACCATTGAATCCATTTTTTTTCTGGTTTGAGGGCATATTTTAAGAAAATGAAAACATACAGTGGTACATTATCAAATTCTTGCTTTCAGATGCAAGAAAGAAAAACAATGCTTTAAATGCCCCTTTAAAGAACCAGTGTGGTAAATCTTTATGTATGATCTTTTGAATAAGAAAATGTTATTACAGCAGCTTTTACATTCCCCCCCTTTTTATATGCATTTATTATTGATTGGAGTTTTCCATTTTCTTTACTACAGTGGACTCCCGGTTATCCGGCACCCTACTAACCGGGACTCTCAAGCAACTGGTACCGGCATCAATTCCCCATTTAAAAAAAAAAAACCTGCTAAACCGGCATAACCGGCACTATTTGGCAGTTCGAGACGGCAAAAAAAAAATACTAACTTGTTTTCTAATTGTTTGTTCTGGGCCTAAATGGCCCAGTTTAGGTGCTAGGCTTTTTTGGGGACTCCCGATTAACCGGCAACTACACTTATCCGGCAATAGGGAGTCCCCGTGGGTACCAGATAACGGGGAGTTTACTGTAAATGTGTTTCTTGCAGCTTTTACTCAAAAAGAAAAAAACAAACAAGAATTCTATTAGAGCACTGATATATGTATATGCCACATTCCCTTTGAGTTCAAAATCTCCTTTCACCTCAAGAACTAGGTCACTGCAAGTCAAAATGATAGATTCAGCAGCAGAATAAAAGTAATATATTAGAGTCTGTATTTTTCATTTTTTACAATCTAAAATCATGTTGCCTTTTTTCAAGTGCCGTCCTTAATTTTTGACCAAAGTGATCCTTATACGGAGGAAGCAGCTTGTTCTTTGTTTGAAAGGAAAGCTGGCACCTCAGAGGAAGCTGGTATAAAGTTGAAACTTGCTCAGAGTGAACCTTTATGTCTCCATTTTTAACATGCCATATTCTGTGAAAAATTCAGGAACCCAACAAGCCTCTACTGGGAGTGATCATCTGCCCAAACCAGCGGATAATGCTTTGAATACCAAATCATCCCAGCTTCATAATGAAGTAAATTAGTTCTGATGTTTCAACTGCTGTTTAAGAAGTGAAAAAAAGAATAGTTCTATGGGGTTTTTTTTTCGTATTGTATTTTAGCAGTTTATTGGTGAGTTAAAATTAATAATTAGATATGCAGTGGCTATAACCAGCTAAAACTATAATTTTAGTTTCTTTTTTAAATAATTAAATTTAAGTAAGTATGGGAATATTAGTTTTGCCATAAGAATCAGTAGGCTATTGTGATGTGTGTTTTCCAGACTAATAGATGTTTGTTTTGTAGCTGTGAATTAAAACCTACATATGTTTCTACTAACAATATTTTCTCCAATGGAAATTCCCCATACCTTGCCCTCAACTCTATCCCATTAACCTTTTTTGTGTTATCTTTCACTTCACATTACACAGTTTTCCATTTGTGTCTCTGTGTCATCATGATGGAGAGCGGAAGCTCATAATTATACGTCAGGGCATAATAAAAAATCTTTATTTTTTTGGCATCTGCTGGCCACTAATTTAAGAGCATCCTCCTAGTGAGATGAAATCTTTCCAGTCCCTATATTAGTTTACTCACTAAAGTGTTAAAAGGACACGGAGCACTTTTTTTTCTTGCATATAAATGGCAACAACACAATTAGAGAGTTTTCAAACAAATAGAGCAGAATTAAGTAACAAAAAGGTATACAGATAGGAAAAAAAAATCATTTGATGCCTCTACAGGAGAGATCCATGATACATTGGTGGAAGTTGTGTGTGAGAGAGGGATTTACATTTCTGGAGAGCTATTGTTGCAGTGAATGATGCAAGGGGTCTGCTTCTGGCCAGTGAAGAGGGAAGGGTGTGGTGTGTATTTCAAAATTATCCAATTAGTTTTACAATGGCTCTGCTCCCTCATTCCCCATCCCTTTCTTCTTTGATAGCCAAAACACACACCTTCATGATTAAGCTCTCAGGAAGTGATGCAACAAATACAAAATGGATTCCTGACTTGTAAACAGAGTCTACAAAAATTCAAATGTTTCCAAAAATGTTTTATGTCCATGGCTTAAACAGCTGATAATATTGTTAGTTTAGTACACACTAGACAAGAAAGTGTCCTTTAAAAGAGCATTACCAAAAGTGTGTGTTGCATGAACAAATATTAAGTATCAAGATCTCTGCAGATGCGGACTGCAGCCATGCAATTCAAATATGTTTTCTTGTGGGGAGGAAAGCTATGGCAAGCTTGGACAAGCAATTAAAAAATAAAGATATTAAACCATCGACAAAGGACCGCAGAGTTAGAGCGATGGTATTCCCAGTAGTAACATACAGATATGAGAGTTGGACAATAAAGAAGACTGAGCTCTGTAGAATTGACGCCTTTGAATTGTGGTGTTGGCGTAAAAGTATTTATGAAAATACAGTCAAACGTCCGGAATCCGTATTTCTTTTTTGTATACACACAAATGTTTTAACATAATAAAGGGCACACAGAGGAGAATTACATAGTGAATTGGATTTAGGATTAAAACAACATGTAACAGTTAGCTTATATAAGAATTTTGTATCCTTTGCTGAGATGTATGATAAATTTAATGATAAAATGGAGGAATGGAAGAAAGAGGTAGGAGGTCCTGATTATGACTCAGGTCCATCTATTGACTGCCCCTACACTCTGGTATTTAGCAGCACATTTATGTGTTTCTGAACAATACAATATAATATATTGGCACTTCTGCACTACGTATTTATGCAATTACATTAATGTTGTTTAATTCATTTGTATAATTCTTGGTTTGGCAACCTCAGCTCTACTACACACAGCACTATAGTGGGTAAATCTTGACCTGATCAATATTTCATGTCGTTTCTGCTAAATACGGCAAAGTTACTCAGGTAGAAAGGGAGTAATCTACCCCATTTATTAATCATAAATCATTAAATCAGTTGAAGCATATGCACATTGATTGAATAGTAAAAATTAATCAGAAAAAACAAGTACAAAACCACCTCATTGTGTATTATATAAAACTAGTCATTTGCCCGGCAAAAATGACGGTATAATAAATGATCTGCTCTTTTTCTCTCCCTCTCTCCGTTCGCCCTCTCCCTCTCTCTTTGATTGCCCGCTCTCTCTCTGTTCGCCCTCTACCTCTCTCTGTGCACCATCTCTCTGTCTTTATGCCCTCTCTATCTATGTCCCCCTATCGCGCTCTCTCTCTCTCTTTCTCTCTCTCTCTCTCTCTCTCTCTCTCTCCTTCTCTCTTCTCCTCTCCCCTCCTTCTCTCTCCCCCATCCCCTCCTTCTCTCTCTCCCCTCCCCTCCTTCTCCATATCTTCCCATGTCTCTCTCACCCAATGTCTCCCCCCTCATGTTTTTCTCTTGCCCTCTCCCCTGTCTCTCTCCCCTGTCTATACCCCCTGTGTCTCTCCCCTCCCCTCCTTCTCTCTCTCTGAAACTCTGTCTCTACCACCCCCTCACCTGTCTCTTTCTTTCCCCCTGTGTCTCTCTATCCCACCCTCCCCTGTGTGTCTCTCTCTCTCTCTCCCTCCCCTGTGTGTCTCCCCCCTCCCTCCCCTGTGTCTCTTTCTTCCCCCTCTCCTGTGTCTCTCTTTCCGCCTCTCTCCTCTCTCTCCCTCCCCTTTGTGTCTCTCCTCCTCCCTCCCCTGTGTCTCTCCATCCCCTGTGACTCCCTCTTTCCCACCCCCTTCCTCTCCTGTGTCTCCCTCTCTTTCTCCCGTGTCTCTCCCACCCTCTACCTCCCCTGTTTCTCGCTCTCCCTCTTCCACCCTCTCCCTCCTCTGTGTCCCCCCACCCCCCTTCCGACACATCTTTTCTGATCTTGAACCATTCTTTTGTCCCATGTTCAGATGTGACCATGGCTTATTGGTCTACATACAGATTCCTCAGAGGCAGAGGAGATGATTTGGTACTCCCATCTCTTTAAGAACTTGCAACATTTTGTTGTGAGCCACATTGTCAAAGGCTTTAGAATAGTCTATAAAGCAACAGTAAGTGTTTTTCTGGAACTCTCTTGCTGTCTCTATTATCCATCGGACATTGCACATTTGATCTCTTGTGCCTCTTCCTCTGCGAAAAAACCCGGCTTGCACAGCTGGGTGTTCCCGGTCCATACATTGTTGGGATTGAGCTTGCAGAATCTTAAGCACTACCTTGCTGGCATGTGCAGGTCCTGTTTTTGCTAATTGCATAGAGTGTCTCCATCTTTGACTGCAAAGTATATAGTCAATCTGATTTCTATGTTGTCCATCTGGTGATGTCCATGCCTAGAGTCGTCTCTGAGGCTGTTGAAAGAGACGTTTGCTATGACCAGAGAATTATCTTGACAGAATTCCACTAATCTCTGACCTGCTTAATTTTGTACTCCAAGGTCAAATTTGCCAGTTATTCCAGGTGTCCTTTGGATACCTACTTTAGTATTACAATCTCCTATGATGATAGTAACATCTTTTCTTGGTGGTATATCTATGACGTGTTGAATATATTCAAAGAACTGGACAACTTCAGCTTCTTTGGCATCCATGGTTGGGTCATTTACTTGGATCACTGTGGTGTTAAATAGCTTGCCTTGAATTCTGAATTAAAATTATTCTGTAATTTATTGGGTTGTAACTGAGCACTGCTTTGGCCACCGTTTGATTGATTATGAGGACTACTCAATTTCTCTGTGGTATTCTTGTGCATAGTAGAAGGTCTGGTGGTTGGTTGGCCAAAGATATTCCCCCATGTCTCCATCTTGATCTAAGTATGAAATCAAACGTCTAGTATACTTAAAGCAGACGTACCCGAGCCCGGCACTCACTTGCAGACATTCGCCTGTCTGCGATTGCATTGCAGGCTTTGAATTGAATGTTACCCATGGTGTCCAGATAATTATGAATGTATCTACCCTATCGTTTAAGATAATGTTCAATTTCTCCATTATTAAAGTATAATTTATTCTATGGACAAGATGAAAAGAAGGTAAATATTTTTGCTGCCATCTGGTAGTTATGTACATATGAGTAGTAGCATGAATAAAATCTCCAAGGTAGCTGCATTTTGTGGGAAGTGGTAAACCTAGGAGACATTGTGCTAGTTTCAGATTGACATTTGTATTTAAAATCTGAGACACAATTTGGTTTATTTTGTTCCAGATATTTTTTACAACTGGACATCCCCATACATTATTGCATGTACCTCTTTGATTACAACCTTGGAAGCATACTGACCAATCTGACAAAATACTATTAGAAATCTTATTAAGTCTAGAAGGTGTTAAATACATTGAGCCTCATTTAATTCAGTGCTCGCAACCCGATCGCAGACAGCCAAATGCCTGCGATTGAGTTGCGGGCTCCCGTTGCTCTACTTCTGTGATGCTATTCAATTTGCCGGTCGTGAAAATTGGAAACTATGCTATCGACAGTAGCATTTGCGGGCTTGAACATGATTGCTGACACAAGCAGTAACTCGTGGTTCAAGCCCGTATGACTTTGAAATCCAACCTCCATTTTTCATTGAAGTCCTATTTGCTTGAACCATGGCCTTGCGTCCGCGATTATGTTCAAGCCTGTAGGACTTCAATGAAAAATTGAGGTTGGATTATAAAGTCCTACAGGCTTGGAGGTTGAAGCCCATAGGACTTCACATTGATGGCTGTGATCGATTTAACACGAACATTGAACAGGAAATAAAGTATTGGAGAATGTTGTGTTATTAATTCTACGACCTAACATCACTTTCACACTTAATAAAAGTACAGTATTGCTGTTTTATTTGCTCTTAAAGTGCTCCTATTTGTCATTAAGCCCTTTGTGAGACCTCCTTGGTACCATTAACTTGTGGTTAGATATTTGCCATTTGCGGGCTTGACAGATTAATAATTATATGTGGACACTTTAATGATTTCTCAGTTGAAGATGCATTCATGCTACCTTTGTAAGTTGCTTCAAAAAATATTTGACCAACCATCAGTAACCAAAACAATTTCCTGGTCCCTTTCCATAAATTTTAGTTTATTGAATAATTGCAGTTCTATAACATTCAGATATATTAATGAAATCAACCCCTCGGCATGTGGATCATTAAAGCATATTCTTTCATATTGCATTATTATAATTATAATTATTATCCTTTATTTGTAACGCTCCAACGTAATTCTGGATGTCATATGGATCTTAAATAGTGTTTAAGCTTTAAATATCTTAATATTTCTTCATTTGGCATATTGTACTTGATTTGTAATTCAACACTTTCTAGTATTTTACCTTTTTCCAAATAATGGATATTCCTTACTAGTCCCCGTTTAATCCACCACTGAAATACCTGCTTATCTTTTCCCGATTGGAAGCACTTATTTTGAATCACTGGAGTCAACAGAGAATGATTTCTAATCAGATTCCACTTTATTTTTAATGTATTTAAATTTAAATAAATGAGTTGTTTGTTGTCCATAATAAATATTCTATGTCTTGACCTATAACTGACGCTTTCTCTATCTGCAGCCATCTTGCATATCTACTATTTTGTGCCAAGTTGTGCTTTTATATAGTACTTCAAGTTTGGCACTGACAATCATCCTCCAGATTTGGGTAAATACATAGTTTTGCTTATTGACTCTAGGTCTTTTTCCTTTCCAGAAAAATGTATACATTTTTTTGCAAGACCTCAAGATTAGTTTTTTTGGATTGACACAGGCAAGCAACGGAAAAAAATATAATATGCGTGGTTAATCCATATATCTGGGTGCACCTCAATCATGATATTTGGACCAACTCCACATTTGTCTTCAATTTATGTATGATTGGAGGATAAATTCACTTTATAAACATCTGCAGAGTATTGTGGTACGTTTACACCTAAATAAAGGATATACAGTAAAACCCCCGTTAACCGGTACCCCCTATTGCCGGATAACTGTAGTCGCTGGTTAAACGCAAGCCCCGATTTTAAGGGTCTAAACGACATTAGCTCCTAAACTGGGACATTTAGGGCCCAAAAAAAAACAATTAGAAAAAAGTTAGCATTTTCTTTTTGCAGCCTCAAACTGCCGGATAGTGCCGGTTATGCGGTAGTTTTTGGAAAATGGGGAATTGGTGCCAGTTGCTTGAGAGTCCCAGTTAGCTGAGTGACGGATAACCGTGATTTTACTGTAGTCCGATTTCAATTGAAACTAAAGTTAAGATAAAGCAGTATTTGGGCTTTAAAACGCATATTTTAACATATACCTTCAGTGGTATTTAAGAGTGTTTTATGGTTCTGGATTGTTTCCCGTTTTTTTGCTAATGGCATATATGTTGTAACTAAACTCAAGTTTGTCTGACATAAGAATTAATTAAATCTAAGATATGTAAATTAATATACTAAATGGTCCAGTTGGTTCTTATCTTCATTCAAGATCTAAATGTATATGTAGATTAGTTAGTTGCAAACTACAATAAATGAACGATTACTACATAGTTGAAGCTTTTGTTTTCTTTTGTTTTTGTTTTTTCTTCCTTCTCCCTCTTGATTCCAATGTACTCAAACTGTTTTAGAAAGATGGTTTCCGTGGGAAATCCTTTTCCTGAGCTGAAATGGAGACAGAATGAAAACCAGACTGTTAACCCACTGCGGCCCAAAACATGGTGCTATTCTGCTTTTTTTCTCTCCTAAGCTTTCTTTTTTATGGTTTCCTCTTTTTCCTCTCATCCGCATGTTTGTGATGTTAATGTTCTGGAAATGTGCCATCTTGGTAGCATTGGAATTTGAAGATTACTGCGGGTCCACAAAGGAAGCATTAGTCTCTGGAAAAAAATACAGCATTATTCTCATTGTTTAGCCTGTCTTTATAAACTGTATGCGCTAGTGTAAAAATGAGGTTCATCTGTAAATGAGCAAGTTACAATCCTGTTTTATACATGGACAAAGGTAGCGAACAAAGACTTGGGTGCACAACATAAATACCAATGGGTTCTCAGCTGATGAGGCTTGGTGAGGACACTCAGCAGGGTAGGGTAGAGATTTCAGGAAACCCACTGGCTCCACCAGCAACTCATACATTTCTAGTGTGATGAAAAGAGCATTCCTCTCCTGTTAAAATGGGTGATCTGAAGTATAAAATAATGTAAAGGCACACAGAATACCTACAGAGAGAGGGATTGGCTGTTCCCCGGATCTAACCAGTTAAATGACCGCTATGATTTTCAAGTAGAGCTCATATCTCGGGTTGTTGGGCATAGATTATTAAAACTGGTATGCAGTTTAAAAGGAAAAGTTAATGCTTTTTCTTACTTTTGAAATTGTCAGTTTTCCCTCAAGCAGAGCTGCTTGCCTTCTAACCTTGGCCCTGAGAGGGGGTGTGACCAGGTCAGCTTTTCTTGTGGGCTGGACTAAAAATAAAGTCTGGCCAGTCATTGTTCTGGTTCAGACTGAGCATGCTCAGTAAAGGATGGCTCATGCAGTGGCAGAAATAGTGACTGGAGTATCCTGGTGCAAAATAAATTTGCCCCCTCCCATTATTATTCCCATTATTACTTTCCTTTCACTTCTCTAAATTACTGTCCTGCTTTTTCTCCTTTTCTTATTACTTCTCCAAATTATCTTCTAATTTGTTCTCTCATATTTTTTCACATTATTTTTCAAATTCTCTCTTCTTTTAATTTTTTTCACCCTACTGTTCAAATTTTTGGTCAACACCTCTTATTAATTTTTTTTTATAAATAAACATAACCATTATAAATGTCACTTTTACATGCAGTTATTCTTTACTACAAGGCTCCATTTTCTTTTTCTTAGCTGATTCTGTATTCTAATTTCTCAAGATGTCATTGTAATTTAATGAGCTGTTGCCGCCACGTTTCCATTGTGCAGATAAAAGCGTGATCATTCAAAATCAACTCCTATTTTAGGAAGAAAACAAAATGGTAGATCACACACTAGCATAATAACCTATAATAGTTATAGGATGTGAGTAACGCCTACGGGATGCGTTCTGTGCAGGTGTTACTCACATGCTGATTGCCTTACCTTCCTGGGGAATCTGCACATGTGTGACGTTTCGCTACTGGGCATGTGCTGGACGGCCGCTCTTTGGGGCATGAGCACCGCTCAAGATGGGAGAGAGAGACGGAGGAGGAGAGGAGGATAACTGAGAGGGAGTGAGAGAGAAAGGAAGCGAGGGGGAGAGAAAGTGAAAGAGAGAAAGAGAGAAAGAGAGGGAGGGGGCGAGAGAGAGAAAGGGAGGGAGAGAGAGAAAGGGAGGGGGAGGGAGAGTGGGAGGGGGAGAGGGTGGGAGAGAAAGAGGGAAGGGAGAGAGTAAGCGAGGGAGGGGGGAGAGAAAGATGGGAGGGAGAGAAAGAGAGGGGGAGGAGAGTAAGGGAAAGTGGGTGGGAGAGAAAGAGAGGAAGAGAATAGAGGGAGGGAGAGAGCACACAGAGCGCAGATAGAGGGCACCAAGGGAGGGAGAGCGCATAGAGAAAAAGAGGGCTCACAGACAGAAAAGACAATTGAACGTAAACTTATAATACCGTCATTTAAGACTGGCAAGTTACTAGTTGCATATAAAATATACTAAATTAGAGGCTGTAATCATTTTTATATGCTAAAACCCAAAGAGCACATTGACAAACATGTCCTCGGTGTGTTCATGAGCAATGTGATGCAGGACATACGGTGTAAATTTAGATTTGCTTTCCATTTCATTAGTTGTCTGTGGTTTTGGCTGTGAGCCCAGCCTGGGGGAACAGGGGACACCAGCAGTCACGTCTAACATAACATGCCAGCATCTTCCGGGCTAGCCATTTCCCTGTCTCCTTGTGTGGTAACAGTAGCTATGATTGCCCAAGCTGGAGAGTCGAAAGTTAATCCGGCCAACAAACCCAGCTTAAATACTTCCATGTTTCTTCCAGTAAGGTATCAGCTTGTGCAAAACTTAGTTTGATATATTTTACTGACATATTTACAGGATCATATCTCTAATTCAATATTTGTATAATCTATATGTATACAGAGTCCGTAGTCTGTGACAAAATAGATAGGGCTTACAATCCGTCCCATGTGTTTCATTTTGTACTGATAAGATATGCATAAATCGGGTGACGGTTTCAGTAGAGGACCAGTATAGTAACATTTTTTTTTAGTTATTATGGTATTTAAATTTAATTATCTGCTTGTGCCAAGGATTTCACTAGAAATATAATATTCTCATATATCTATTTACTTTTATGTGCTTTATTTTATTAAGAAGCGCTTAAAAGCTCTTGTTTTTTTCTGCTGAAAATCATTTACTTTGTACCTGTTTGGGTCTGCCACCTCATCACCACCTACATCTCTCCTCTCACAGTAGGTAGCAAGGATAACTGCAAGCCTTGCACCTGCAGAACTGTAAAAGCCCCCTGCACAAATGCATTGTTTGTGAAAGAGTTAAATATTGACCACTGGAACTCGCCAGCAACATGAAAATTCCGGTATAGATCGTTTTCTATTCACTACAATTAAAACATGTAATCTGTGAGGAGAAAATTTACTTTCAAAATCAGCCATTTCCCACTTTTTTTTCAAATGTCTACTTTTGCTATCTTTTTTACTATCCCTTTGCCAGTGTTGGTGGCAGAGTGTGTTAAAATCTCTGGCCTAGGCTGAATGGACATATTATCAACAGCTGTGTGATTACCATTTCTCTATTTTAAACACTGTTATCAAAATGCAATCATTAGTGATTAAAGATAACAGACATCTTGCATTAGTCAGGACTAATTTTGTCACACTCAGCGCTGTATCTACCTTTTTGGAGCCCCTAGGCAGTGAAGTGGAGGAGCGAGTGAGTACACAAGGTATTCACAGACCCATTTTTGCCTTTTCTGTACGTGTAAGTTCCCTTTCCTTAACTGTCTTGTTCTAGGTGGTTACCCCCAAGTAGCCAGTCTATGAACAGCAACATTTAATTTTTTTTTTTTAAGCCAGGAACCATTTTTTAAAGAAGTGGCACCCCTCACAGGGAAGCGCCCCAGGGCGGCTGCCTAGTTGGCCTAATGGTTAATCCTGCCATGGTCACACTCTGCCACCAGCACTTTAGAGATTGGGAAGGGCTGGAGGAGCAGATGAGGGGAAAATAAATTAATTTCTATCTAAGATTTCTCAATAAAAAAAATAAAATGTTATTAATAATTTTTTAAGTCAAGCTCTTTAAAAGATCAAACTATAAATAATACACTGTTTGCTGTGTTGGTGTCGTGTCCAACTCTCTGTGACCTCATGGACCCCAACACACCATGCTATTCCACTTGGTATTCATGGCAGAGATACTGGAGTGGGTTGACAGTTCCTTCTCCAGTGGGTCACAGCATACAGCTCCTGGTATTCCCTCATCCAAGTACTAACCAGGCCCAATCCTGCATGGCTTCAGGTTGGTGTGACCTTTTGGTTCCCTGAATGGAATCAAACCCAGGTTGCATCGGCGAAAGCACCAAATCCTTACCACTGGACCATCAGGGAACCCATGCAGTGTACTACTCACACATATTAATTCGTATTAGAGTCTGGTAGTCGGTTTCTGTAGTGGCTAAAATAAAGACCCCAATGTTACTTGGCAGTTAGTCCCCTCTCCCACCCGTATAAAGCACTGTGAGGCATACAAGAACCAATAAATCAATTCTAAATATTTCAGAAATGATTTACTATAAAGAAAAACGGCTAGTGCAATCTATAGTAAGTTTTTATTGCTATTCCTGGTGAGGAGACATACTCCCTTTAAGGTGTATCTTATATAGACAGGTGTGTCTGGAGCTCTGTGTTTTTAATGAGATACATTGCTCAAGAGCACTGCTGAACACTACTACAGTAGTTAAGTCAAGTAGTAAAAATACTTTGAAGATCAGGCCATCTATTGGAATGCAAACTAAATGTTTATTAAAATGTAATTTTGCATGTATAGACCTGCACTGACTGTGATCATTTAAATTTCTGATATGGAAGATTTCATCACAATGTAATGTTACTTGTTATCTTGTGATGTGTAGATGAGTGTGCAGGAAATAGTTCCTATTGCACGTACAAGTAGTAAAGGATGTACGTCACATACACTACAAGCTGATATACTCAGATTTTTTAGTGTACTGTCTAGAGAGATGGCCAACCAGAGACCACACCTGGGGATGTGAAACATGCCTTCAGGATACTGAGCCAGACAAGGAGTTCACCATCAATGAGTAGCTGTCTATCTTTAAAGGTGTTCAGTACTACTGAATAAGTCCATGTTCTTATAAGTAGGCTGACAACTCAAAATGTAACAACTGTGTAAACTGTGATCGTAAAACCATGTTTAGAGGAAATGTTCACTTCTTAAGACTGTATAAAATGTTCCATCTTATCTGGCTTCATCACTTCTTGATAGCTTGGAGTCTGAAGGTCTGTGAATATGTTATCTATATGGGAGGGAAGACAAGGGGATTTGTTATATAATTGGAGCTTTTACATTTTGACACCGAGACCCCTCCGCAAATGTTCAAAACATGTAACAAAAGTGAGAGATGCACGTCTAATGAAATACTCTACTTAATTGTGTGCCCTGTGAGAGTGTGCCCGTCTCTCAAGTGCCAGTCTCTCAAGATTTGGCTCACTTGTACTGCTAATGAGGAGAAATCCCCTGAAGTGTAAAAGGGCAGTCCCGAACTGAAATGGAAGTGAACTACCCTTTGTAAGGGAGAAACAGCAACCACCAAGACATATGCTAAGGATAACACAAGCCACTCTTACTCATGCAACCGATCACAAAGTATCATGGATGCCTCTAGAGACCAGCAGAGGCAAATTATATTTTCTAATTAAAAACAATATTCAAGGAATTGTCTGCCTATTGTGCTCCTTTAATTAATTAATAATTTTTTTCTGGTTTATGATTTTAGCCACCCCATATGAGATATCCTATTTGGATAAAGTACCCTCTCCGGCACCCCGTGTATAGGGTACATGTGAATTCCACGCCGACTAAATCGCGACGAAATTTGCGAACCGTTAATTGAGCACTGTTTCCGATCCAGAAGCTGCTGTCCCGGCTGTGTCACTGCTTCTGTCTCTTTCTATCTTCTTCTTACAACCCTCCTCTCGCTGTATCTCCCATTCATTCCCTCTTCTCTCACCCCACTCTCTCTTCTCTCTCTGTATCTCGCATTCATTCCCTCTACTCTCTCTCTCACCCTACTCTCTCTTCCCTCACTCTGTAACTCTCATTCACGCCTCTCCTCCTCTCCCCTTACACTCTCCCTTTCCTCTACATTCGCACACCCTCTCTCTTGGTAGGAGCAACTGTAGTAATGGGGACAGCAGCTTCTGGATCGGAGGCAGCGCAGTCTTTAACAGTCTCTGTCAACTCCTGGCGCACGCGCATTTGTCCGCTTGTGGGGGGGTTTCTGCGCGCTTTTGAGGGCGCGCATTTGCCGCGCGCCCTTTAGACGAGACACCACCCTCTGCATAGAGAAGAATGGTGATGGCCTATCAACACTCACACTAATAGTATATTTTTGCAATTTTCTGCTGAAACAGTAGCTCCTTTCAGTAAGAAGATGAAGGTGTCAAACATCCTTTAAAGCCAGCAACATGAAAACATCACATGTAAATGATGCAACCAATTGCCCAATATTTATGTAGTCTGAAACACATTTCTTGATTGCATTATTCTGGAAGCCCAACCCAAGCTTTTATCTGAGTATTTTCCAATATGCAGACTCAATTTTTTTATTGTGGCAACCGTGCACAAGATCAGTGAGGGCTAATCCAGTATGGCTTTCAAGAAACAATATATGACTTTTATAACATAAATATGAAATAGCAGTGCTCTCTGCCAGCTAGTGCATATATACAGAAAAGTATAAATAGGTGCATCGCCACTTAAATTAATTCTCTGCAGATGTAGAGATAAACTCACAAAGACCTGCAGGTAGGGGCTGCGATATTAATCCTTGTGCAATCGCAGTCCTTGCAATAGCTTAGAGAATTCTCCTATAATCTTTTTTTCTGGTAATAAAAATTGTATCTTCCTTCTGAGATTTGGAAAAACAATCAGTTCACAATGGCATTTATATTAGTGATGGTATTCGCAATAACATAATTTCAGACATGGAATCTCTGTTTGTGTGATCAGTACAAGTCCTATTGTCATTTTCATGCAGAATACAGCACATCTGTCTGTGTTTCTGGTTGTACTTATCCATATGATTTTCTTGGCAAAGATATTGGAGTGGGTTGCCAGTTCCTTCTCCAGTGGGCTACAATTTGTCTGGCTTCTTCATTGAAGTACACAAACCCCTTCACCGCGACACAGTAGCGATCCAGAAGGGAAATTGTCCATAGTACCATCATTTATTTGTATTACCGAATATACTTGAGTATAAGCCCGGTTTTTCAGCTCTTTTTTTAAGGCTGAAAAGGGCCCCCTGGGCTTATACTCGAGTCACCCTGTGTCTCTTTCCCCCAGTGTCTCTCCACCCCCGTGTCTATTTCCCTCCCCTTCCCTTATCATCATCCTCCTCATCCTCCCTCCTCAACCCCCCTCCTCATCCTCTACCCCCCTTCTCAACCCACCTCCTCATCCTCAACCCCCCTCCTCAACCCCCCTCCTCATCCTCCCTCCTTAACCCCCATCCTCACTTTACTCCTTTCTAATTACCTCCCCCTCTCCCTTCACCTCACTTACCTTCCATCAGCAGCTGCTCCTCCGCGCGTCTTCCGGCTGCGTCGGGACCCGGCATATGCTAATGATGTGACATCACATGCACGTCACGTCATTAGCATTGGCCGGGTCCCGACGCAGCCGGAAGACGCGCAGAGGAGTGGAGGAGCAGCTGCTGATGGAAGGTATGTGAGGGGAAAGGGAGAGGGGGAGGTAATTAGAAAGGGGTAAAGTGAGAAGGGGGTTGAGGTTGAGGAGGGGGGTTGAGGTTGAGAAGGGGGTTGAGGATGAGGAGGGGAGTGAAGGATGAGGATGGGGGTTGAGGAGAGAGGTTGAGGAGGGAGGATGAGGAGGGAGGATGAGGAGGGGGGTTGAGTAGAGAGGTTGAGGAGATAGGGGGGGGATGGGGTTTGAGGAGGGTTGTGGAGGAGGAGGGGGGTTGAGGAGAGAGGAGGGGGAAGAGACACAGGAAGGGAGAGGGGGAAAAGACACAGGGGAGGGATGGGGAAGCGACACAGAGGAGGGAGAGATGGGGAAGCGACACAGGGGAGGGGGAGATGGGGAAGCGACACAGGGGAGGGGGAGATTGGGAAGCGACACAGGGGAGGGAGAGATGGGGAAGCGACACAGGGGAGAGAGGGGGGACAAAAAGGGGAACAGAGGGCACACAAGAGGGGGACACAGAGGGCACAAGAGGGACACAGGGGGCAGCACATTTCCCACCCTCAGCTTATACTCGAGTCACTAAGTTTCCCCAGTATTTTGTGGTAAAATAGGTGCCTCGGCTTATACTCGGGTCGGCTTATACTCGATTGTATACGGTAATTAAATTTTTAGGCTGGGCGCCACAGACTTTCTCCACTTTCTCAAGAAACTTGTAATGGGCCAAAACATGTCTAATTTACAACTACCTAGTTGTTATGTGATTAATTAGTATTCTCTTGTATGAGGTTGAATTTACATGGTGTCTTCATTATCTTTATTAATTATGCTATGCAATTTACAATATGCTGTTTTAAAGTTAGAATTGATAATGGGCAATTTTTTTTTTTAAAGAAAATACAGCTATACCTTATTTAACGCTGTAGATAGGTTCCAAGCAGTAGGAGTGCTAAGCGAAACAGCTCTAAATGGGGCAGTGTAACATGGGGAAGATAGAGATAGGGGAACTCATGACAAAAATACATAATTGCAATTAAAATGTTAACTTTTTGTTGTATATGATCTTCAAACAAACAGCAAACATAACACTAACACAAACTGAACATTAGCAGAAATATAAACTTTACATTTGTGATGTGCGTTATACAGGGAATTACGGGTCAAAATAGCATTATAGCGAAACCGCGTTAAAAGGGGTAGCGCTTAGCAGGGTATACCTGTATATAAATACAGGCAAACCCCTTTTATCTCTGTATATGTGTTCCTAGAAGACCAAGTTCTAAACAAAACAGTGTTAAACGGGTCAATTTTAACATGGGGTACATCACAGACAAACTCCATTTTAAAATTCCTTTCATGGCTCTTGGTGTTTTGGAACGATACACAAGCATCAAATCAGTGTTACTCAGGGATGTGTCGGGCAAAAACTGTGTTATTTCCAATGGGGGATGTGTCAGGCAAAAACAGCTTTATCAGTGTTAAATGGGGTAGTGTTAAGAGGGGTCTCCCTGTGTGTGTGTGTGTGTGTGTATATATATATATATACAGTATTTAATTTATTAACAATATGCCATTATGCTGGTATGTGCGTCATAATTGATATTTATGTGCATCTTTGTCTGAAGATGTAAATCCAGAAACCGTATCAGTTGATTCTCTTGAAATGTATGTCTTAGTGCCTGTGCTTTCAGTTGGACTAATTAAAGTCTCAATGTAAGTACTGAGATACATCCAGGTGTATGTATGTGTGTGTATATATATATATATATATATATATATATATATATAAAATGTGTATGTGTATATCTGTGTGTATATCTGTATATGTATATATGTTTGCGTGTGTATATGTGTATATATATATATATATATATATATATATATATATATATATATATATATACATACATATATCCTTGTGCATGCCAATAAACTTTATTTTGGAGTAATTTGCGGCCTTTCTGATCTGGACATAAAGCATTTTATTATAAAGCTGCTGACATCCTCCACAGACTGTTTGTGTCAGTAGTTAATGGCTGCTTCCATACCCATACTGCTTTGCCTCATTAAAGCTGCATTCACCCTTTGCCGTGTGTCTGACAGAAGCCATTGTTTAGCTTGCAAGGAGGTGGGTGCCTGGGCTCAGGTAATGACTTGGAGTGTTGGCCAGGTCTGGGTGCGGCCATAACCTTTACTGTTTTCTAGCTGACCTGTGTCCATAAGCGGCAGGTGTTGCCTATAGGGCGGGACAGAGCGGAGGAAGGCCATGTGTAAGTAAGCAACGGCACGCGCACCTGCCTGTCATCTGCTGCTGGCTGCCTGCACCTGTCAGCAGGACTATTGTGTGTCATGGCCAGGAATGCAGGCCTCACATCTGCCTGCGCTTTCACTAGCAGAGGCAGATGGCCATGCGGCTCCTGAGGGACGGGGGAGGGAGGCATTCTTTCATATCTTTCCATTTTCATTTTTACCTCATAAATAATTAAACTGAGGGCAGTGAAGGCATGAAAAGTATTGTGTGTGTTTAATATAACTATAGAAACATTATCATTTATTTATAGAACACAAATCTATCCCGAGCAGTGGTGGAACAGTGATTATCAATAAAACAGCTGGCGTTCAGGCAAGGATTTAAAGATAACTCTACTTGGACACAGGTGGCTTAATAACTTGACTGGAACTGGTTACCTCACCTGTCCTTAAACAAAAATGGAAGTTCCCTGTTTTTAATATTAGAATAAAAAATAAAATAAAGTGTTTATTTGCATATTTAAAAATCATTGACACCTTACAAACAGTCTATGTAAAGGCCCAACCCCTTTTGCGCATGCATTCAATGAGCCTGATTCAGTTGTGAGCACGCATCTCACAGTATCCAGGCCGGTGTGCTACGGGCTCTCGTTCGTCTCCTATTCCGGAGCTATTCAATTGATCAACAGCCTTATTAAATTGCGATTTGGCCAATTGAATAGGGCTCTATATAAGCACAGAGCATATTTATTTTACAGAAGTTTTTAGTTGGTGAACTTCTATCCAAAAGCAAGGTCTTCACTAACTAAAAACTTCAGTAAAATAAATGTGCTATGTGCTTATATAGAGCCCTATTCAATTGGCCGAATCGCAATTTAATAAGGCTGTATGCTCGCAAGTTACGGGCCCAAAGCCAACTCCGTAAACCATGGACTGGTTTGTAGCAGTTCAGGGCGGGAACATGATCAATTAAGCAAGACCGAAAACCTCCCATTTGGAATCAGCCAATAGAAAATTAGGCTGTCATTATTACGGCAGTAAAACATGGAAGTTAATCAATTAGGTTCAGGGGTCCAATATGCGATCAGACTCGCCAACCCGACATTTACAAAACCATTTGCAGCCTTGGGGAATTAGAGCAATTGAATAGCGAATTGCGATTTTAGCCATCGGAACTCTTGCATATTTTTGGATCAAAGGTTTCGAGAGGTTGTAAGTTCCGGGTTTCCCTAACTAAAAGTTTTCAAGGCCGTAACCCATAAAACGTTTGGAGCCTGCAAAAAGACGCCAATTGAAAAGCAAATTAACTTACGGCCTTACTGTAACTTGTGATAGCTCAATTGAATTGGGATCAGTGTTTCTATAGTATTCGATGTACCATCCAATCACAGACTGTGACTCAACAACCTGCTGCTAAAACTGTGATTGGCTTGTATAGCTAGTTCTATAGAAACATTGTACCGATTTGCAGGGACTTAAAAGCTCTGTTTTTGCTCACTGAAACATTCCAAACAGTCCCTACAAATGTCCACGCCCTGTAGCTTGTACAAATTGACCTCTACTGAGCATGAGGCAGTGTCAAAATGCTGAAATCTTATCTGATTCCACCAATGAGTAAACAAATCCTCCTTCCACTCCATTATAGATAATACAGATTTGCAGAACATACCCACTCATGCTCCATGCAAGTGGAAATTTGGAGTCTTTCAGACACAAGCAGCGTCTACTAAAATAAAGATTCCCAAGTGGTCATAACTGCACAATGAAAAAAATATATATGTTTGAAAAGTCTGAGTCTGACTAAGAACATAAGTGAGCAGGAAAAAAGTAATCAAACTATTTTTTTAATTAAAAATAATGTAGTTGCTAGACAATGGAGGTATTCATGATAAGTAGGTGGAAGTTGTATGTGTGTGTAAGGTGCATTTACATTTGTGGAGAGCGGTAGCAGCATCTGTTGACGGGAGTAGTTTCAGTCTTATCCAGTTATCTAACAATGACTCCTAATATCTGTAACCTCCGTCCACACTTCTAACTAAAAAAAACAACATTCTTCCATTATCCAGCTCTTAGGACTTGATGTAATAGAGTAAAGAGTCATCAAAAATCCAGATTTTTATGCTCATGGCTTACACAGCTGCTTATGTTGTTATTTTGGGACATACTTGTCAAACTTCATGGTCATTTAAATGGAAGCTGATACCTTATAACTGCCTGATCTCATTTATAAATTGACTTGGCTTAGAAATTGAACCAACCCTCCCTGCCAGATTTGGGCAAAGCACAAGCTGAAAGGAAGTAGCCACCTTATAGAGACACATTGGAGTGGTCCAAGAACCTCATCGGCAAACTACAGTTCAAGATTAATGTTGCACTGTTACTGCTTATTTGCAATGGGATGATGATGAATTGAATCTTAAAGGCATATGCAAGTGAGCTGGGTTATTAATGCATCTGATAGAGGAGAATTTATAGTGTCCTAATAAAATTGTTTGCATGAAAAAATTCCAAAGTAAACCGTTAAACCGTTCTCTCAATGTTGACACCCCCTGAAATTCCCAGGGAATATTAGCATACATTATACATTGTATCATTTTGGCCTGGGGATTGTGCAGGCATGCTCAGTTACCACCTGAAGTCTTTACTACTGTGGGAAGTCGCATGACTTCAGACATTTTCCTTTCCTTTAGCCAATCAGCAGCTTTTATATTGGGTACATTTTTTTTAATGAAGTACCCAATATGCGCAGTGTTATTGCTGGGGGTGTCTACATCAACCCCAGCAAATTTTTTTATTTTGCAAAAAATGTTTGCATTTTTTTATGCAAACATTTTTTGCTAAGTGGGTTATGATGCATTCATAACCCACCTCACCTGCATATATCTTTAATTTAGCTTAATCATGAAGCAACACTGTAACACTTTGACATAAGCTATATACTTTAATTAGTCATTAATCTTTAAAAAAAATCATATTCAATCATTAAAAAAATTCAGTATTTAAAATTAAACTTAGAACTATCCACCCACTATATGGTCATTTAGATAGGAGCGTTTCTAGCAGGCAAATGCTACTTTTCAGACACAAAATGTAGACCCATCTTCTGGAAACCTTTGTTAATGTGCTTTTCTCTAGCTAAGATCTTTTGGTCGGGTGGGGGTATGAAATATTGTTTATTCTCTTATCTCACAAGATTGTTCTTATAACTGTTTTTGTGTCACTCATCCAACTCCCCAACTCTCCTCCTAACGACCCTATCAGGGTACAGACAAACTCTTTGCTTGTGGCAGATACCTTTTCTTTGAAAAGTAATTTAATATTAAATATTGCTATTAAAAAGGAATTTTTATTAATGATCAGTGAATAATTAATTTAACCATCTCTTTTTATTCAGCACTATATATAAATACAACAAGTACATTTATGGAATGCATTAAATACCTATGAGATAATCATACAGATTTAAAGGTATTGATACAGAAGGGGTTGAAGGTCCCCAGCAGCAAACATTTGAAAGAATTAAAATTATTAAAATCCCACTTGTTCCAAGGTCTCTGTTTCATACACTGCACTTTCATCATAATCATGAAAATAAGAGACACAATTAGAAATTCTGTAGGTGTATTTCTGGATAGGAGAGATTGTTAACATACTCAAGTGTGACAGAGCAATATTGACATATACCTTTCTTATTGAACTGTGGCCTACTTTTCAATTGTTTCAGTGGAATATTTGGTTTGTTGATAGTAAAATAATATATATTGCAAGAGCTCGACTTTTATCACAAATTGTATTTGTATATGTGTGTTTATATATATAAATATATATATATATATATATATATATATATATATATATATATAATAAGCCCTAAAGGGCACAACTTGATTTATATGGAAGAGTTCACTTATAGAACTTCAAATATATGTGTAAAAGATTTAGCATTTGATTTTTGGCTGCAATACATACTGTATATTAGGTTCTGTAAGCTGCTGAGGATACAGAAGATATATACTGGTCGTTTACCTGTCGTAAATGCCTGTGTAATATTGCATGTGTCTCTCTCCCCCCCTCTCCCCTGTGTCTCTTTCCCCCTCCCTCCCCTGTGTCTCTTTCCCCCCCCTCTCCCCTGTGTCTCTTTCTTTCACGCTCTCCCTCCCCTGTGTCTCTTTCTTTCACGCTCTCCCTCCCCTGTGTCTCTTTCACCCTCTCCCTCCCCTGTCTCTTTCCCCCCTCTCCCTCTTCTTTGTCTCTTCCCCCATCTTCCTCCCCTGTGTCTCTTCCCCATCTCCCTCCCCTGTGTCTCCTACTCCCTCTCCCTTCCCTGTATCTCTTTTCTCCCTCCCCTGTGTCTCTTTCACCCTTTCCCCATCTGTCTTTCCCCCCCCCTTTCCCTGTGTCTTTTTCCACCTCTCTCTTCCCCCTTTCCCCTGTGTCTCTTTCCCCTTTTCTGTTCCTTGCGCACCACAGCTGGTGCCGCACGGTGTGCATGTGCGGCTGGCTCCACGCTTTGTGCATGTGAGGCTGGCGCCGCCCGGTTCGCTTGCGAGGCTGCCGCCACGCAAGTGCACTGCAGTATGTACGGAAATCCGTATAAATAGTTTCTGAAGTGCGCATGCGCTCCCACTGGAGCGTTACGCACACTTTACAAACTATATTAGTGATAACTGCCACAGCTTAGAATTCACCTGCGGTTTGATTGGCTCAGTGCCAGGGACATAAACATTATCTTAAAATGGCAGCTTCCACTATCCACAAAATATGGAGGAGTAACTGTCAAACCAGACAAGTTTAATAACTTTTACATAGTTTGTTAATCTTTTCTAAAAGTGCTCTTTAATATAAAAAAAACATTCCCTTTATTATTTTATTTTTTTTCCCATCGTTCAGTTGTTTCTGACTTTCTGTGACTTCATGGACCACACATCAGACACATCTTTATGTCCCTGGTCATAAATCCACTTGGTTTTCATGGCAGAGATACTGCAGTGGGTAGCCATTTCTTTCTCCAGTGGGCCTGGTATTCCTAGGTGGTCTCCCATCCAAGTACTGACCAGGCACAACCATGCTCAGCTTCAGGGTGGTGTGACCTCTTGGTTCCCTGACTAATCAAACCCAGGTCGAAGTGATGACAACACCAAATCCTAACCACTGGACCACCAGGGAACCCTCCTTTATTATTAAGGGGAATTAATTAAAGAACCACTGGGTTCATATATTTAAAATATACTATTTAGAAGAATTGCACTTAAAATATGCAAAATATTTTTAGAATGGAAAATAAAATACAGCTTCTAACATTTTATATGCGGTTATGCAGCTGTGGTATTTAACATTTTAATTTTTACTATACAACTTCATTGGGTTGTTTCTATCTACACCGGGTTGTTTCTATCTACACAGTTGGAATGTGACACCTACAACTGTCAGTACTTTCAGTAGCAGTACTGAAGATCTCATTAGTTTACACACCCTCCTGAAAAAATAATGGACAAAATCAGCTTAGCTTTTGTAAAATCATCTTGCCAATTATCAAGTCTAGTTATTCACAAGATTGTATAGAAGAAAAATTTACAGTAATCCTTTAAGACTACAGATTTTCAGACATTCTTTTTTTATTCATTTTTCACACTATTAAATATTAAACTTCCTTGTTTTATTAATAAAATATTGTTATAATCACAAAATAGAATGAGTTGAAAAATATAAGGAGGACTTTCTTTAAGTAAGAATCATTGTCTCGGTGACTCTTGACAGACCTGATAAGTTATCATGTTTACACATAAACAGGCGCACCTGCCCAAATAAGACAAAAATCTATGCCCTAGAAAATTTACCACACTTATTTCATTTCAGTTGAGCAAATATTATGTAACTAGCGACTTGCCCGACAAAAATGACGGCAATAAAATTTGAAGCCTGGCAATGTTGTTTGCCACACAATATGAGGCTCTTCTCCCTCTAAGTTGTGGGCCTCGCGGAGAGCGTCTTTGGCGCTCATTGCGAGACAAAACCACCCTCTATTTTATGGGCCTCGCGATGAGCGCCTTTGGCGCTCATCGTGAGCCCTTCAATTAGTCAATTCTTGATCAATTATAAAAATATAAACATCTTTCCACTTGATTTTCTTGTCTTGGTTGGCTCACAGCAGATTTGGTGACTTCCATGTCCTCCTTTCACCATGTTCATGCTCTTTCTGTGTCATGTCCATGTTCCTTTAATAGATTATTAAAAAAAAAAAACTGCATTTTTTTAAGAGCAAATGGCAGCGTCCATGTTCAGTTAGCATATGTGATAGCATACAAAAACAAAGGTAAACTTGAATATACAATTAACAAAATCTTGTCTATTCACAGTTTGAATATATTAATAATAATAAATCCTTAAAAAATATTTAATTCAGATTATACATAGGTATGCCAGATGTTCACCAATTGTTAACTAATCATCTGATCATGTTTACTGTCCTAGCATCGACAGGTAAAGTTAATTAATTAAATTAACACAGATCTGGCCTTTAATTTTTAATGTACCACTTAAAATACATTTTATTTAGTAATTTTACAAATATAAATATCATCACATTACATTGTTTGTTTTTAACATTTTTTTCACCTCAGTATCTCACTGGATTTAAAATAAAACGTTTAATGTATGAACCTTACTGCAGCCATTTTAGGAGAAAGAACAAATTGCAGTTGGATGAGTGTAGAGTTTGACTGATTGGACTTTCTCCCAAGGAATTCTGGGACAAAGAGCAACAATGTACCTTACAGAGATCACATAGTTACTTTTGCTAGAGGTGGGTTGGTTGCATATGTAGTGTGTCCACCTAGAAGTATAATGTTTGTCGAGGAGTCTTGGAGAATTCCTTTGAAACTTAAGTCTTCAACTGAAGGCCGGAGCATTGCCAGGTCCACACATAATATGCAATATCTATATGGAATAAATAAACAATTTACAGTAGGCTCTCAGGAAACGGGCACCCATGGGGATTAGTAGATGCCGGATAAATGTTGTTTCTGTTTGCTTAAGAATTATTAACTGCACACAGGATGCTCTGCTAAGTATATTTGTTAGTGAGGGCTGTTCTAGCAGCAGCAGCTTTCACTCCTCACTTACGCACAGGTACGTTGGGCTGGAGGGTGCATTGCTGATCCAGAGGAATGCAACGCCAACACTGGCTCAGTCACTGATGCCTGGCTGCTTTCAGGTAACATTAAATTACAGAGACGTACAGTGGATGTAATACAGGTGCCTGTAAGCATTTTGTGGCACGACAACCTGGCTCCTGGCATTTGTTGAGCCTGGTAAAAAAGTGTTTTAATTTAAAGTACAATATTCCTTTTTCTTTTTGGTTGCTTGAGTTCTGGTTAACTGAGAGTCTACTGTAATTAGCTTTTCAATCAAAAGATTCATAATGCATTCAGGCCCACATTGACTTTGATGGTATCTTATGTTGTCTTACTTGAACGTGCATTTAAAAGGACCACTGCAGAAAAAATAAATATATTTGTATAAGGAGTTTGACTAAGAGTATCATTAAGGAGGAAAAAAGTTATCTAGTTAGTTTTTAATTATAAATAAAATGTTGAGGTCCCTGCAGAACCCTGGAGGGATCCATGATACTTTGGTGGAGATTGTATGTGTGAGGGGTCATTTCTGGAGTACTGTGGGGCATCCTTTGATGCAACCCCCTGCATCTGGGCCATTGAGAGGAATGGGTATGCTTTCAATTTCCTATTCAGTGATCAAAGAAAGGCTCTCCCTAATACCTCCCTCAAGTGATGTAACAAACACACAATGGATTCCTGAAATCATAAACAGAGTCTTTAAAAATGTAAACGTTTTATGGCTTACACATCTGCTAATATTGTCAACTTGGTACATAAGTATATTTTTTATTGCACTGCAGTGGTCCTTTAATAAATGTACAGTCCTTTGTGTGGGAAAAGCCTTTTGGCTACATATTAGTTAGGTGACAGCAGGTGCATGCGTTTGAGTTCACCTCTTGGCTTCAACAGGGCATGTCAATACCGAGCTGCAATATTATACACTATGTAACCAGCACACATTGTACTATGCAATTTTAGTAATGGCATTTAGACAAATATAACCGCCTGGTTATCACAAATCAGCAGGAACCATTGTGTTTGCATTTTGTAAGCGCTTACTGTTTTTAACTCCTTCAGTGTTTGTATGTGAATAAGAATAGTGCACTAGGAATGCCCCTACCAGCACCAAGGGAGTTAATCCAGAATGAGGAAATGCCCCTAGTACTGGAGAGTGGTGTCTCACAGGAAGCTATGTAGCTTGGCATTGCTCCCTGAGGAAGCCAGGAAAGGGCTAGGTGCCTTTGTAATGGGTTAGAGCAGGGTGACTCCCTAACTCAGGAAGGGAGGTCAAAGGTTGACGTCATACACAGTGCACCAGCAAGGCCTAGACTGCTGTGCCTGAATAGCCGGGCCCACACGTATTTACCCCAATAGGCATAGCCTGGCTTGTACAGGGATATTTTACTCATTTGAAAACCGTATGTTGATTTTCCCAGTATACAGTTGTAGTACTCTGTTGTATCCATTGAATGAAGACAGCATTAGCAGTACCTATTCCATAGAGATTCTGGGAAAAGTGTGTGAAAATGTAATTACAATCTAAATAACTGATGGGCAATCTATTCCACATAAGAGATCAAAGATTTGTACTTCAGTTTATTAAAAGGACTGCACTTGTACTGTACCGTTCATCTTTTGTTGAATGCATATCTATGATTCTATAATCACTCCCGCTTAGAGTGAAAGATACATTAAAGAATATATATTGATTTGTCTGATATATGTAGTTGTAGAAAATAAAAATGTATTTTGTGCTGCGGAATAGGGACATACTCTCTCCCATTTAATTTTATTTTATTTCCAATGGTTTTGCTGTAGTTTGAATATATACATACAGAGGATAGAAGCTGAATTTCATATATTGAATGTTCTATATTTCGACTCCCAGAAACCTCTGCAGTGATTAGTTGCTATATGACATGGATATGTGATCACAACTTAGTGGTCTTATAAAGGGCTCTCTAAAGCATAGTTATATGGTTTCCTAGTAGTCCAGTGGTTAGGACTCAGTGCTTCCACCTCTGTCAACGTGGGTTTGATTCCAGTCAGGGAACCAAGAGATCACATCACCCTGTAGCCAATCAGGGTTGGTTGGGCCTGGCCAGTAATGGAATGGGAGACCACATAGGAATGCCAGGAGCTGTATGCTGTAGGGCACTGGAGAAGGAAGTGGCAATCCACTCAAGTATCTCTGCGATAAAGTGGATCAGCATGACCATGGACATAAAGGTGTTCTGGTGTGTTACGGTCCATGAGGTCATGGAGAGTCGAAAACGATTGAATGAAAAAACATAGGTAGGCTTTGATGCCAAAAAAAACTTTCTGAAACATTTATAGGCTTTACTGAGAAAAAAAAACTTTATGAAACGTTTAACGTATTAAACAATTTTTTTTTTTAAATTAAGTCCCAGGCTGTATAAGCTTCGGATCTCTCAATCCTCTGAATGATGTATTGCCTCTGTAGTGGGAGCTGTAAAATGCACATTAGTAACAAGCAGTAGTATAACTTGAGCTGCTAGGAGTGTACACAAATACACTTTCTAGCTATGTTCCAATACCATACTGCAATTATCATATACCTGTCAGGGGAGCATTCCCCTCTGGGCAGCTCCCACTCTAGAGACAAAACATAATTCAGGGGATAGAGAGATAAGGATCTCATTCTGCTTTCAGGGCACAATTTAAAATAGTAATTAATTGTTTAAATGCCCAGTAAAATTTTGATAAATTGTTTTTCTTATCTGGGCCTACCTAACTATGCTAAGGGATCCCTTTAAATACCATAAATGACCTACCTTCTGATATCTATCTCTTCCAGGTCCTTTTCTTGATTCTGTAAGATCATCCCAGGTTAAACTTTAAAACAGTGTGACTCAAATATTAAATCTGTGTAGATCTGCAGCTGGTGACAGGTTGCACACCACATTTTTTTACAGAGTTTTAAAGTGACAGGAGAAGACCAATCCCATTGGCTGTGGATGTGGGGAGCAACGGGGATGCATGCATATAAACATATATCATTGTTATGCTGAGGGACCGTAGACACTGCTTTGTTAGGGTTGTAAGTATTGATAGGGCAAGTACTGAAAAAGTAGACTTTGTCACTGAAGTGTGGAGTTTAGTTGCACCCCCCCCCCCCAAAAAAAAAGATTATGTAAATTACAGTGTCACAGAAAGGACATATATGTAAAAAAAAATTGTGACTATCACCCTGCCTTGATTAAATTACTGTTAATTTACATTAACAACCTGCATACTTTAAAAGCAGAACCTGCACAGAAGATTTGTTAAACCGGTTTCAGCAACTCTTCACAAAAATGTGTGGTTGGATCAAATAAGCGCCAAAACAGTCAGTAGCCGCTAATACTCACAATGTAAATGACCTCCAGCCAGGCTTCAAAAACAGGGTTTTAAAGTAGCAGATCCTAAGGTCTGCAGCTATTTTTCATGACCTAGAGCAAAACTGCTGCCCTGTTATCTTCAGAGAAATGCCAGAAATGCAACTGTACAATATATTGGTTTCATTCATACAAACTGACCTCCAAGGGTAATGATATGTAACTGTAACAAATCCATTCAAAGTCATTAGTTGTATCCCAAGTATCAAAATCAGGGTAACTCAGATGGGCTTAACCCCAGAAAGAACTCTTCTTCCTCTGAAGTTATCTGTTACCATGTTTATTATTCATATGTTTTGGCTTACATGAAAAAAAAAATAGAATTGATAATGGTAAAAGTATTTCTAGAAAGTAAAAATGAAACCTTTATTATCTATTAGGTTCATCATGACCTTCAATTTTGTTTTATAAGCCTTCTAATGTTGCAGTTCATAGACTTGCTACTAGGGGGTAACTACCTAGAACAAGACAGTTACAACAGGAAAGGGAACTTACACGCACAGTAAAGGCAAAAATTGGTCCGTGTATACCTTGCGTACTCACTTGCAGGGGCTCCTCCACTTCACTGCCTAGGGGCTCCAAAAATGTAGATACGGCCCTGCATATGGATGTAAATGAACTGAAAAATTAATATTAATAAATGAAAGCTATTTTTTTTTTCTCCTAAAAAAAATATCCAAACTTCAAAAAGCATTTTGTAAATAAGAGAATATAGCAGTACTGTGAATGCTGCACTTTTTAGGGCATTACAGTGAACATAGTGGCCAGGCTCATAGTGGCCAGGCTCAAACCTACAGTGGATATAAAAAGTCTACACACCCCTGTTAAAATGTCAGGTTTCTGTGCTGTAAAAAAATGAGACAAAGATAAATAATTTCAGGACTTTTTCCACCTTTAATGTGACCTATAAACTTTACAACTCAATTGAAAAACAAACTGAAATCTTTTAGGTAGAGGGAAGAAAAAATATAAAAATAAAATAATATGGTTGCATAAGTATGCACACCCTTAAAATAATACTTTGTTGAAGCACCTTTTGATTTTATTACAGCACTCTGGGTATGAGTCTATCAGCATGGCACATTTTGACTTTGCAAGATTTGCCCACTCTTCTTTGCAAAAACACTCCAAATCTGTCAGATTGCGAGGGCATCTCCTGTGCACAGACCTCTTCAGATCACCCCACAGATTTTCAATCGGATTCAGGTCTGGGCTCTAGCTGGGCCATTCCAAAACGTTAATCTTCTTCTGGTGAAGCCATTCCTTTGTTGATTTGGATGTATGCTTTGGGACGTTGTCATGCTGAAAGACGAGGTTCCTCTTCATGTTCAGCTTTCTAGCAGAAGCCTGAAGGTTTTGTGCCAATATTGACTGGTATTTGGAACTGTATATAACTCCCTCTGTCATGACTAAGGCTCCAGTTCCAGCTGAAGAAAAACAGCCCCAAAGCATGATGCTGCCACCGCCATGCTTCACTGTGGGTATGGAGTTCTTTTGGTGATGTGCAGTGTTGTTTTTGAGCCAAACATATCTTTTGGAATTATGGCCAAAAAGTTCAACCTTGGTTTCATCAGACCATAACACCTTTTCCCATATGCTTTTGGGAGACTTCAGATGTATTTTTGCAAAATGTAGCCTGGCTTGGATGTTTTTCTTTGTAAGAAAAGGCTTTCGTCTTGCCACTCTACCCCATAGCCCTGACATATGAAGAATACGGGAGATTGTTGTCACATGTACCAAACAGCCAGTACTTGCCAGATATTCCTGCAGCTCCTTTAATGTTGCTGTAGGCCTCTTGGTAGCCCCCCAGACCAGTTTTCCTCTCGTCTTTTCATCAATTTTGGAGGGAGCTCCAGTTCTTGGTAATATCACAGTTGTGCCATATTTTCTCCACTTGATGATGACTGTCTTCACTGTGTTTCATGGTATATCTAATGCCTTGGAAATACTTTTGTACCCTTCCCCTGACTGATACCTTTTAATAATGAGATCCCTCTGATGCTTTGGAAGCTTTCTGTGGACCATGGCTTTTGCTGTGGGATGCGACTAAGAAAATTTCAGGAAAGACCAACTAGAGCAACTGAACTTTATTTGGGGTTAATCAGAGGCACTTTTAATGATGGCAGGTGTATGCTGACTCCTATTTAACACGATTTGGAATGTGATTGCTTAATTCTGAACACAGCTACATCCCCACTTATAAGAGGGTGTGCAGACTTTTTTTTCTTCCCTCCACCTAAAAGTTTTCAGTTTGTTTTTTAATTAAGTTGTACAGTTTATAGGTCACATTAAAGGTGGAAAAAGTTCTGAAATGATTTATCTTTGTCTCATTTTTTACAGCACAGAAACCTGACATTTTAACAGGGGTGTGTAGACTTTTTATATCCACTGTATATAATAAAGGGGACATAGAAAGTGCAATATTTTCAACAGTGTATGGGTGAGTTCAGTTGGAAAATTCCCAGGTGTCATTGTTCCTGTCCAAATTGAAATGAGGTCACCACTTTCCTGAAGATCAAACCCTTCCTGCAGCTAAAGCAGTATACCTTTTAGCGACAGGATGTCATCAGATATTGACAGCAATTATAGTCTGGACAAAGGTTTAGGGGATTTTGTAAAATTTTAGCTCACATCAGCTGGATTGACATACATGATGTTATTCCATTCTGTGTTATCAGAAATTAGACTACTATTTAGGAATATTTTAAATGTCATAATCACACAGGATACATGAAAAAGCAAAAGCAAAGGAAAAATTGTATCACACATGAATACAAGACATAAATGACAATATGTGCAATATCTATTAAGAAGCTCTTGAGAAACTGTCCAATAACTGTGTTATCTAGATTTTATCTCAAAGACTTCCTCAACACTTCAACCTTTAGTACATATGGACCACACATTTTGGATCTATTCTATTTTTTCTCAGACACATACTTTCTAGATCCTGTAAAGACAATGAACCTCATTCAATTGCAAGGCCGCAACTTGATCGGAATAGGCTGGATGTCTGCGGGTCTGCTGCGGGCCAGCAGCGTCCGCAACTAATGGTGTTATTTAATTGGTCAGGCCCGCAAGTCCCGTCCCCATAGCGGTCATCAATGACGCAAGGAATGTGGGTCCGATCGTGACTCGTGGTTCAAGCCCGTAGGACTTTGAAATCCAACCTCCATTTTTTATTGAAGTCCTACGGGCTTGAATTACAAGTTACGATCGGACCCACATTCCAGATATAATGCAATATTGAAAAAGCCGTAAATATGATATTCTATTACATGCAATTTCCATTATATGTATTAACACATTGATTGCCGGGATCGATATAACACGGAAATTGAACATGAAATAAAGTATTTTTTGTGGCTGATTTGCAAGCTTTATAATGTTGTGCTATTAATTCTAAGACATAACATCACTTAGGTATTGATTTATTATTTGCTTTTAAAGTGACTGAACCTCCTTGTTACCAGTAACTTGTGCTTCGACTTTTGCCATTTGCGGGCTTGACAGGGTGGTTAGCGAGGGGAAATGGGAGCAATGGAATATCGATTTTCAATTTTAGCGTTAACAACTCTTGCGGCCGTGAAAGATCAAAGGCTTGGAGGGGCATTAACTTGCGATTTAAAAAATCGCAATGAATCGCAGCCCGTAACTCGATCATAGCCCGCAAAATTATGCCAATTGAATAGCAAAATAACTTGCAGGCTCCATTTCCGATCCTGATCTCTCGAAAGCCTTAATTGAATGAGGCTCAATATGTTCTATAACATTATATGTTATTTAACAGCAATTTAAAATAAAAAATAAGATTTCTATTTTATATTTAACCCCCCATAAAATAAATAGGTGTATTCAGTGACCTCCCAGTGAGCCATAAAGTAGGTGAAAAAATTATTTACTTTTCTAAGGCAACTTTTTGAGGTGAAACATATATTGTATGTTTTTATTCTGGGATGTTTATGCTTATGCCAGGTATACTCAGATCAGAAATGACACATTTGAAATAACTATATGCAGTCATCTTGCACTGAGCACTGTCAGTATATGCATAAAAGAGAAACAAGAGAGCAAGTAAATGTTTTGAGGCCACAGTGTTTTTTTTCTGGGCTTATGATTTCATGTGTCAATCATATTTCAGCCAATCAGAATTGAGTGTTTGAATTTAAAAACAATGATTGGTTACTTCGTAGCAAATCAGAGAAGTCTACTTACTACCTCTTTTCTGATTGATTTACCATCAGAATGTGGAGACAGAAATCTGTGCATTCTGATTAATTACTCTTTTTAACAGAGGGTTCTAATTTTCCATATTCTAAAATGTATATATTTTGACATCAGAATTGGGGTTAATTTTAGTGTTATCCATCTCTGATTGAGACAATCAGAGAATCGATTGAGAGTATAGCATAAGCACCCCTATGCTTGTACTTAAGGTGCCATGAGGGTCCATAAGTACCACTATGCAGTGCATTATATATATTGTGGTATGACCACTGTAGTCGATAGCACTAGGAACCTGTACAGACCTCCATAGTGGATAGGGTAGTAGGTAGCATTCTGTTGCTTTGCTATAGAAACTGCTGAATTTCAGATTTAGAGTCTCCTACACCTGTAAAGCAGGTTGGGCGACGAGCAAAACCACTTGTATGGTAAGTCTTTTTTGCGGAAGCCATTTAATAGCTCTGCAAAGTTGCCTGTAAGTATTCCTATAGCTACGTAGCAGTCTTGCGGGAGCCGTGTAATCATGCTCTTAGTCACTTATACAGTAGCCGGTAGACTTTAGAAATTCAGCTCATCCCTTTGAATAAATGGCTTAGAAACCACCAGGCCAGGCTTCCTCTTAAGACCATGAATATCAGACTAAATTATACTAGCCATTTTTTCTTAAGTATTTGACTACTGAAATGTTCAGCATTGTTTATGTATTGTTATTATGCAAACGAGCGCCCCCTGGATAATTATTAGCTCCTTTGATATGCTATTAGTACCACAATTTGCGTGTCCATTTCTTTATTGACAAAAACAACACCCCAGTGTTATCATGTAGTTAGATCCCCTCCCCATACCTTAAAGGCAATCTGATCTACAAATTAACATGCAGAACCACATATTAGCAAACAAACAAACTATACTGAATTTTTCATGTAGTGGGAAAAATGAATATGAAATATAGACCGTTGTAATGCTCTTTAATATGAAACCAACTTATTGTACCTTTACAGTCAGTGTCCTTTAGCTTTTTGTAATCAAATAGAGATTCACCAGACATATTCATATGAGACTGTATTTGTGTCCACATAATTCATTTTTTACATGTTTTGCAGTGCTTTAAACATGCTCATTTAAATACATGAGACATTACTGTGTCCCTTTGAAGGTTTTTAATCTAGTCATGGTCAAAAAAGGGAAATTCTGCATCCCTTTGAAGCAAAATACATCACTATCCACGCAGCTGCGTGTAATGGTTTATATTCTGTTACTGAAGTATGCATTTATCTTTTAGAGAGCAGATGATATCATGTAAACATTTTGAAACTTAAATACCATTTATCAGAAGTCATTCAGGCTATGCTTCATTTAGCGTAAGCATTATGTAATTTAGTTATTTTTTGTAAAAGTGTTAATGTTGCATGAAATATCATGATGATGTTTGCAGCGTGTAGACAAAAGTATGTCATAGATTTGTCATACAAGAGAAAGACTGTTGTGAAACTTTAGTGAGGGTTTTGCCCGTGTTGTAGGCCTCTCCATTATGATCTAACTTCCTGAACAAACTTAAGTGTCATCACTTTTGTTCTATGTTGGTCTTACTTTTTAGATATTTCCCGCACAACAGGACACAGGCAGTGACACATATTTGAAAATTAAAAGACCACAGCAGTTAAAGAAAAAATACACTTGTTTATCAAGCATGTACCAAAATAATAGTAATAGCAGTTGTGTAAGCCATGGGCCTAAAATTTGTTGGTGAAAATCTGAATTCTTGAAGACTAACAGCCCTATTAAATTTGAATCCTGTAGCGGCATTGACACAACCACTAAGGCTGGGTGCTTGAAATTTGGCTGCGTTACAGAGCTATTAAATTGATCCCTGCCGACTAGTTACGGGCCGTAGGCGGAAACCCGTAAACCATTCTTGTGCATGGTTGATGTGCCGCCGTGAACATGATCAATTAGTCAAACCCAAACTTAGATGGAGCCAATGGCAAATGAGATCATCATCATTACGTCATTACTGAAAAATGGAGGTTTGATTTCAAAGCCTTACGGGTTTCAATTACGAGTTTTGATCGGACCCGCATTCCAGAAATAATGCAATATTAATAAAGCAGCAAATATGATATTCTTGTCCATGCGAGTTCCATTATATGTATTAACACATTGATTGCCGGGATCAATATAACATGGAAATTAAACCGAAAATAATGTATTTTATATTGCAGATTTGCAAGCTTTAGAATGTTGTGCTATTAATTTTAATACCTAAGACCACTTTCCCTTTTATTATAAGTACAGTAGTATGTGTATATTTGCATTTACAGTGCTAAGGATAGGACTTTAACCCCCTCTCTAGTACCCATTGGCTCTTTGGCTTAATTTGCTGCTTTCGGGGTTAAACGACAGTGGATTCGTAGCAATTTAATAGTGATTTTCGAAGGTAACAGTTACAGGCTTGACAGATCAAAGGATTTGCAGGCGGAGTTCAGATTTCAACATCCCATAGTTTTTTTTTTGCATTTAACCCACAAGTCCTTAGCTGGTTGCTTTACGGGGCTAATTTAATAGCAGTAAGTCTTGCGGGCTATGTTACGGGCTACGGTTTTACACGTTGAGGGAATTTAATAAGGCTGTATGTGTATGCAGAATCAATTTTGTCTTTGTTACATCACATCCTGAGAATTGAAATATGGATGTGTGTTTTAGCTATCGGTGGAGGCATGGATCGAAAAGGAAGGAACAGGAAAAAGTCAAGAACCATTGTTAGATTATTGGTTAAGCCTGAAATTGACAGCACTCATTGGCCCAGAAGTGAGAAGTTTGCATCAATAGATGCAAGTCCAGCTCTCCTGAAATGTAAATGCATCTTTCAAACACTCAACTTCCATAATGTATCATGGATACCTTGTATTATAGTTTCCAGACTTAATTATGCTCTAAGTCAGCCTCAAAGTTTTCAGACATATGTATTTTCATTGTATAAATACTAAATAACAAAACATAATATGCAGTATTTTTTAATTTTAGTAATTCGGGAAGATGACCATCTAAGTTTGTGTTCTTGGAAGGATGCTGTTCCCTGAGTTCCTTATTTGCCAGTCCTAAAACAAAAAGATAAAAAAGGGATAATTTAATAAAGACTGGTAATGGGGAGAGGTTGAGTCCTTAAAGGGACAAAGAGGTGGTCCCAATTATTGTAGGAGAATAAAATTCTAATAAAAATATAAAGTTTTGGAAGTAATGAAATATTCTCTAGTAGCTTTGAATTTATAACATTTTGGCTGTCACTCAGCTCAAGAGATGCTTTGACCAAAGTGTTCTTATTTTCATTATCTAATTACTCTCATTATTAATGAATGGCTCCCTGATTAAAAGGTTCCTTTTGTAAGCGACTTCTCATGTGTAAGTCAGTGAACAACCGGCCTCTATTGTTACCACAGAACTCTGCTACAGAAGAAAGCAATCTTATGAGTTATTAAGATAATGAATAAAGACCACTATGATGGGAAGATCCCCTGAGCTGAATGATAAGACAAACTACTGGTATGTATATTTGGAGCTGTTTTTTCTATTACAAACCTGCTGATAATAGTTTGGTTATATATATATATATATATGAATTGGAGAAGATTTGTGTGGTAGCCAGCCAGTCCCTGGCTCCATAATAATTGATAACCATTGCTCTAAATTATATTACCATTTAGACCAATGCTTCCAATGTGTCTAACATTTTGTAAGTTTTCGGTCTTAATGTGCTGCATCTATTGTAAGAAAGACCCTTGTAATTTGGATTTAATGTGTAGTGGTGTGTTGGAATGGATCACATGACATCTTGCAGCTTAGTACCACTTAAATGACAACTGTGGTTAAAAAAAAAATAGCCACTCTTGAAGAACTGCACATTTATTAGTTTCATATTGCAGTTATGTTGTTGTGGAATCTACCGTTATAGTTTCCAGCGATCACAGCTACCTGAGGTGAATATACTGGAAGTTTGTATCTGCAGATGGGAAGATGACATATGCATCTACCAGTGCTCTTGTTAGCTCCAATGGAATACTCATTATTTTACGCCCTACTAACACGCCCTTTTGAGCAGAAACTGCAAGAAACAGGCTTAGTTTTTACACATTAACAGCCTTATTAAATTGCGATTCGGCCAATTGAATAGGGCTCTATATAAGCACATAGCATATTTTTTACAGAAGTTTTTAGTTAGTGAAGACCTTGCTTTTGGATAGAAGTTCACTAACTAAAAACTTCTGTAAAAAAATATACTCTGTGCTTATATAGATCCCTATTCAATTGGCCGAATCGCAATTTAATAGGGCTGTACGTTTTTTGTTAGTGAAAAGACCATATAGAAAACATTTGACCACAATGGTCATTTAATAAAAATGTCCAATGTCTACTAAGTAGCATTCATCGCAATGCAAATAGTTTAGTCCTTTAAAATAGGTCATGTAATAGTTGAGAATATTGTCACAGTAAAATCAATTTGAAACCTACTTGGAGGATTTTTAAATTAAAGCCTTTGCTTTAGTACAAAATAGAAACCATTTTTTTTATTTTTAAAAAAACATTCATATGGTCATATGAACCTTATTACCTTTGATTTATAATCACCATCACGTTATACCCATGAAAAAAAACAACTACTGCCCTGTTACCAGGTTTTTGAATGTGATGGTATAGTCTATTTTTTGTGCATTTAAATAATGGAAATCCAATAGCTAAATAAATAATATACCCATGCCATTTATGATATAGATTTAGCGTCCAATTTATTCTCTTAAAATTGGATAGGGCCACCCTATGTTTTATTTTTCTATTCTACATCAAAGCAGTGTAATACTTAGCATACCTATACAAAAGGATATTTTCAATACTAAACATGGCAACAGTACTTTAATTTTAAGTTTCTTTATCTCACATATACTGGCACCCCTTCTATTTGTACCTTCAACAGACTTCTAGGTGCAATAAACAGCCAAGTGTTTATGTCAGATCTACCAGCATTGGAGTATTGTTTATTTCCATCGCAGTAGCAATAAAGGAGGGTAAAGAAAAAATAACAATATTTGTCGACACTTTGGAGTATTGCGTGATGTTGACTTTAAAATAGGGGTATTGATTTCATTGAAAGGATCACTTTACACAAAACTGGCAATAAAAGTCGGCAGAGCAACCTTCCTGTGCATATCAACACAAAACACTTGGACTGTTTATGGTTAAATATTTACTGTGCCATATTAGGAGCATTTAAAATAACTGGTTATTCTGGTTTTCAGCCTCTTTGGATTGTGTCAGAGGTCCTCCCCTTCTTTCAAGTCAAACTCCTTATTCAAGAAGCTCACATAAGCAGGGAGGGCTGTGATTAATGGCAATTTTTTCTGCATGGTTTGCAAATAGTGGCCGGTATAGACCCAGACTGCCCCTGTAGCTAAATGCAGATCGCTCAACACACTCACTGAGGGCCACCTATTCTTAAAGATATGCTTGGTCACTTACCTGGTCACTTCTCTTAGGATTCAACAAAATAAACAAATGTCAGGAACTACATGGCCTGGGGTCCTAAAAGTAGTGTGTTTGCTTGTTGCTATCTTTTTAAATGGACGCTAAGGTACCAAAATGGTCTACCATTACTATTGTCTGGCAGGTGCAGCTAATCCTGTTCATGATAAAGAGATTTGCATCTGAATTAACTAGTAGAACAAAAAATATCTTAAAGAGCCACTGAAGTCCCCAAAAAATGTATCTAAAAGATCATGTACTTTTTTTGTATGAGAAATAATCTATAGGGTAGAATTACATTAAATACAAACGGTGTGAGATTGTTTTCTCCTCCTCTGTCCTGATGTTTTACAGAAAACAGTGGGACAGTGAGCCTTATAGATACACTATAGTGTGCTTTTGTTCCCATTGATTCTGATGTAAATCAGAAAAGAAAACAGGGTCTCCACAAGTCCTTATTTACACTTCCTCTTAACTCTGGTAAAATAAAGACGTGTTAAACGTTGTTTTGTTGATCTTCCAATCTGTTGTCTTAGTGTTCATTTTTTCAATTAATATGCTATATTTTATATGGGGGAAACACTTGTTCTTTTAAATGCATGCCAGATGGTTTTGGACTACAGTGGCCTTTTAATACTCTAACTACTTGTACCAAGCTGACCGTAAAAATAGAATGGTTGCTATTATTTGTTAAAATAACTTTATATGTATTTACTTTTAAATGCATTTATGCTGTTGTAGTCTCTACATTTGGTTTCTACTGATCAATCTGAAAATGAGACCTCTAAAACTGCCCATGTTTTCATTGTAAATGTAATTAGTTAAGAAAGACACAACCAAACTTAGGGCCTCATTCTATTATCGGCCATAGGAGATGCGGGGCCGCAAGGACCGGCCGCAAGCTATTTGCCTATTCTATTCCCCTCCGGCCGGGGACTCCGGCAGGCTTGCGGCCGGCGCCTTGCTATCCCTTGCGGCCGCTTGCGCCGGAGGAAAGCCTTTCATCTAAAACGGCCGCAAGACTTTCGGCTGCAAGAAAGCCCCGGTTGCTATTCAATTGCTCCGGGAACCCTGTCTGCAAGGCTAAAACCGAGCCGCAGCTTACTTGTAGCAAAAAGGTCCCGCTAGCACCAATTAAGCACATTATAAAGCCCAAATAAAGGCATCCTGCACTCTGAGGAGACTAAAAAGTGATTGTAGGTGTTAGCAAAAATAGCACAACATTCCCCTATACTCAAATCCGTAAAAAAAATATTTTTTAATTTATGTCAAAAATCCATGTAAAAAGTCCAGAGTGCTTGGAGCACCTCAGACCCGGCCACGCTGCGGCCGGAAAATAAACAGTTAATGTAAACTCGGGTTTGGGCTGATGTGCAAGCTTGAGAGTGGGTTACTATTAATCCTCATGTCCCCCAATATGATCCCTAGCATTTACAGAGCTTTACAGTGCTGTCTTGAATTTATTTTTGCTTTTAAGTTTTCAGAGCTTACGGCCGGTTGCAAGATATACGGCCGGCCGTAAGGGGAGATCCTTGCGGGGCTGTATAATTGAATTCCAAGATAACGGAACCCCGCAAGGAATCGCAGCTTTGCGGCCGATTTACGGCCGATAATAGAATGAGGCCCTTAGAAAGTAGCAGTAACAAAAAATGGAACATCACATATATAGTTGTGAGCGTACGAGTCGTTGCTCACGCTTGCGGGCAGCGAGCCGCGGCCCTCGCGTAGCGAGGTCACTGGGCAAGGTCCTCAGTTGCTGGCATGGAGCGCCGAAGGCGCTCCATGCCAGCAACTGAGGCCCCTCGCGAAGCGAGGGCCTCAGTTGCTGGCGAGGTCACTGGGCACGGGTCTCAGTTGCTGGCATGGAGCGCCGAAGGCGCTCCATGCCAGCAACTGAGGCCCCTCGCGAAGCGAGGGCCTCAGTTGCTGGCGAGGTCACTGGGCACGGGTCTCAGTTGCTGGCATGGAGCGCCGAAGGCGCTCCATGTCAGCAACTGAGGCCCCTCGCGAAGCGAGGGACTCAGTTGCTGGCGAGGTCACTGGGCAAGGGCCTCAAACCCTCGCAAAATTCACGTCGCTACTCAAAAAACACGACACACAAATTACGACACTCGCTAAATTTTACGAGGCACGCAAACAACGTACGAAACACGTTACCACACATTACGACCTCGCAAACATCGGACGCAACACGCCGACATACAAACATTTAAAACACAATACATACACACAGCACATACATAAAAAACTTACCTACACCAAGAGGGAGCACCCAGGACCTCAAAAATGCAACTTACACCTCGATTTTACTCGAAATAAAACACTTTAGAGACTAAAAAAAAAACGAAGCGAGAGAAAAAATGGCCGCCGAACAAAACGAAAACGAGGCTACAGCACTCTAAACTCGCAAAACACCACAAGAAACTCGCAAAACACCACAAAACACCTACGGATATTCCGATACAGACCTATACCACACATTACTCGCCATTTTACACCAATGCGGAAGTACACGACTACGCTAACGGTTTGGTCTCGCGCACGCACAGTGTTACACTGCACACATTCAGCATGCTTATACAGCAGCTCCACACCACTAATGCTGCAGCAACATCAACACAGATTGCCAGCTCTTCATCACAATGCTTCAAAATAGGTACACTATATTCATTTACTAATTTAGCTACCTTACAATTTCATTGCCGTCATTTTTTGACGGGCAATTCGCTAGTTACATATAAAAGGCAAAATATTAAAGGCTTTGTTTTGTTTTTTTGTTGTTTTTTTGTTTTTTTTTGCTATAAAAGTTTTTTTTTCCACCTATTATGAATTGTTGTTATTTATAATGTCATATGTAAAAATTGAGATAAGAGTGTTCATTTAATATTAAATCATATCTTCATATAAAATGTAATAGATGAGAAATTACCAATTTTTTGCCTGCTTTTGCAGTTGGGAGCGAGAAATCCAGTGATCGAGTATTCACGAAGAATGGGTAGCCGTATATACAAAAGAGAGTTCACACTCCCATGACTGCACCAAACATTGGTGGTTTCTCCAGATTCAGAAACATGCATCTTATTATATTGTGCTACTTTTAAATGTTTGAAAACAAGAATTGTTCCATGTCCCTTTCATCTTTTAAACAGCATGCATTACACATTTCCAAAGTGGTGGTTGGCATGAAAAAATATGAAGTAAAACCTGTTTAAACTTCATTGAAACCAACAGGAAGTGCACAGGTCATACATATGTCTGTAAATTTCATTGATAAGAGGGATTCAGACATCTATATTCCAGCTCATTGGCTGACAGGGGCAAGCCCCAGATCAATTAAATATTTTCTTTCCATTTTTTTCTGCTTTGAGTGGTTACTTTGACAAAAAAAGAAAATAGAATTGTACATTATCAAATACCCTCTTTCAAAGAAAATAATGCATTCAATGTCCCTTTAATAAAATTACATTATTTTCTAAAAAAAAATGATCATGTGGTTCATGTTTTTCAAGATTGATGTACAATATGTTTAAAAAAATAATACCCAAACCCTTTAATAAAGGAACATTGCTGCCTGACTTTTTAGTAAAATCTCCAGAAAATGCATATATATAACCAAGTAGCTTGTGCCTCATGACAGTCAATTGACACTAATACAGCTGTATTACTAGTCATTAGCTTACAGGCAGTGACAGATCTAGTGAATGGGGGGACCCTGTTAAAAAAAAATAAAAAAATGCCCCATACTGCCCTCCACCCCGCATGCCAAATCAGTGCCACTTTCTATTTGCGTTACCCCCCCCAGTACTAACTCACTCAGTGGGGCCCCCCTACATTACACTACATACTCTTTTACATACTTTTATATGTATACCGATCTTGTTTACGGTACAAACACAATGCTGTGTAGTGTGGGATACATTTTTTCCCATGATCGCTCATAATTGTCTCAGAACTTGCAGGGAAGGAGTCTTTCTGTACTTAGTGCTGAAAGGGGGAATTGTCATATTAAAAGCTTTTTACATTTTCTCAACTTCTTTTAAAACATTTTACAATTCTAGCATACTATAAATAATAATTTGCAGAGCCTATTTGAGATTTCCTAGGAAGAGCTACAGTTGTGTTATGCATAAAACAGTCATGTTAAGTACACATACTTTGTTATACTTGATAAACCTATTACGCAAGTTGGCAGCCTTCTATACCACTGAGTCAGTAAGGTAATTTTCACAATATAAATTCTAGAATAAGCAAATATAAATAATGGTTAATGCGTGCCTGATGCAACTAAATTGTGACTATACTTGTTGGAGAGTAGCATTTTTAATCCATTATATGTTGGCAATTTGTATCAAAAATCACAAGTTTCATTAACTGCTGTCTTGGAAAATCTTCATTATTTTTTTATTATTAGATCATTAAACATTAATTTGAAAACATTGATAATTTTATGCTTGTGTGTTACATATTAGGTAAGGACTAACACAACAAACATATTTTCCCCTATTTAATCGTGAAAATCGCAATTACAGAAGCCCGTAAAGGAGCCGGTAAATGTTACATATATGTAATTGGATTCATTTAGCTACCTGCAATCGATTTGCGCATTATAGGCTCAAAAGCACTGCGGTTGGCAAAAACTTAACTCCTCCTTTGATGTTTCAAGCCTGTAAATGTTACCAGTGCTAAAGAAGCAAAATCCATATTTTAATTCCAACAATTCAACAAGCCCGTAATTGTCTTCAAACCCGTAAATGGCAAATGTAGCAAAAACTTTTACAAGTACTAGATAGGACTCATAAGTAATTTAAACACCTGTTCGTAACACTGTAAAAGCAAATAAAAACACACTAACGTACTTAAAAATACTGGAAAACCAATGAAAGGCATTAGAATTAATTGCACAACAGTCTCAAGTTCACAAATATGAAATAAAAATATTAATTTCAGCTTTTATTTCTGTGTCACTGTATACTGATCCCAGGAATCAGGAAGTTAATACATATCAGGCCACCCACCTGGATTAGAACAGTTTCTTCATTAATATTTAGTGATTTCTACATTGTTGGTTTGCGAGTCCGATCGCATATTGGACTTCTAAACACTAATTGATTGAAGTTTAAACTCCACGTTTTACTGACGTCATGATGACGGTCTCATTTACTATTGCCTCTTTCTAAATTGTAAGTTAGGGGCTTGGTTATTTGATCATGATCATGCCCTGTAATGCTACGTATGGTTTTATGGTTTATGGTTTTAGCCTACAGCCCTGTAGTTGCGGGCTTGTTCAATTAAATATCTCTGTAACTGTTGCAAATTTCTAATCTGTAGACAAACAGGCAGAGTGAAGGTAATTACGGGCTTGGAATCAAATGGGGGCCCTTGTTTTTAAACTGACTTCCATATTTTTTACTTACAGTGGACCTCATTCTAATCGGGCCGTAAAGTGGCCGCATGTCTGCGATTCCTTGCGGCCTGCTTACGGCCCCGCGTAGCACTACATTTATGCTGCTATTCAAATGTGCGGTGCCGCAAGGGGGTCCCTCTTACGGCCGATCGCAAACCATGCTATTGGCAGTAAGCACTTGTGTGCTTGAAGAGGATCGCGGGCGCAAGGACGTGTTTCAAGGCCGCAAATATTGTAATGCACCTTTGATTTCCATCCAAAGTCCGACGGGCTTAAATAACGATTTAAGGACTTGGAGGTTATTCAAGCCTTTCGGACCTAATGGATGTAAATTAATCGTGAAATAAAGTATTGTATTGAGGCCATGTGCCAGCTTGAGAATGTTGTGCCTTTAATCCTCATGTCACCCATTGTGTACCCCATCATTTACAGTGCTTTACAGCGCTGTCTTGAATTTATATTTGCATTTACAATGCTCCGAGTTTGCGGGCTTGGGTTTCAAAACGTAGCACTAATTAAGCATAGAAAAAAGCCATCCTGTACTTTTATTAAAAGAGAAAGTGATGTTAGGCCTTAGAATTAATAGCACAACATTATCAAACTGGCAAATCGGCATAAATCAATACTTTATTGCATGTCATGAAATCCTATGGGCTTCAACCTCTGAGCCCGGGCCACGGGCTCGAAAATTGAAGCCCTTAGGACTTTATGATGAAATTTAACATGAAATAAACTATTTTTATTTGCCAATTTGAGAGTAGGGGAATGTTGTGCTATTAATTCTAAGCCCTAAAATCACTTTCACTTCTAATAAAAGTACAGGATGTCTTTTTTATTTGCTTAATTAGTGCTTAATTAGCGTTTTGTAAGTAAGAGCGTTGCGAGACCTTTTTGGTCTAGTAAGCTGCGGCTCGCTTTTATCGATTTACGGACTTGACGGAAGGGTGAAAGTAGCAATTGAATAGCTTTGTTTTTTTTGCGGCTGTGTAAGATCAAAGGCTTTGACGGACGAAAGCTGCGATTGAGCAAATTGCAAGGGATCGCAGCTTGAGGCTCGTAAGCCGCGAGAGGCTGCGAATTGAATAGCTAAGTAGCTTGCGGCCTTCCCTTGCAGCTTCTTTTTGCAAAATCGTAGGATTAGAATGAGGCCCAGTATATTTATTTCAGACAACACAAAAGATAATATTAATTACTCTAGTGAGTGCTTTTCAAGCTTCTCCGTTTTCAAATTCAATTTAATTTCCGAATGTTGTAATATATTGAGGCAGTTGCCCAAGTTTGGTTCCAGAGCATTACAAGATTAGGGCATATTTGCTCTCTAACAAAAGTGATTCAGCCCAGGGCATACACATGCAACAGGTTTAGCTTGAAGATGCCACATACTCTGAAGGCGTCTAAACTCCTTTAAGCAGAAAAATAATGATAGAAATCACTTATTGGAAGTTTTCAGCAATAAATTAGTTGCCTTATTTATTTCAGTTTTAAGCTTTATCAACAGGGATTGTAGGGATAAGTGATTTAACATTTAAGATACCAACTGGCTCCCATACAAAATTAATTTGGACCACATTTGAGATTCAAACAGTGTATTTTCCTAATCATATATTTAACTCTATTTCAGTGACCTGTTTAATGGTTCAATCTCTACTCATTAGCAATACCTCTCAACTCATCCATGAATCTTTCTCATCCCAGCCCTTATTGCCTTTTCTTTTTGTCGTCCGTAAAACAAGTCTCAAGTTCTGGCACTGGTGCTGGACCAACTGATGAAAAACGATGGTCTACACCAAAGTACAAAAATTGTGGGAACCATGGGTCTATACCAGGTGTAGTCAAAACGCGCATTTCCATTGCATTACTACATTTATTGCAAATCTCTCCTGAAGTTACCAAATCCTTAAACAGAATATCAGTTGAATGTCATTGTATTCCTGGATCCCTTTTAATATGTAATCTCCCATCATGTTCCCATTTGATTGCCATTATATTAACATATTTGTGTTTGTACCTGTAACAAAATCTGGATTTTGTACTTTGACTTCATATTTACAACTACATTTCAACCTCAATAAAATTCATCAAAAATAACTGACCAGCCCTTGTCTAGACCATAGCCCATCTTAGTAAGATATGGGTATTTTCTGAGTTGTGCCAAAAGCTGCTCTGTTGATGGTTACTTTTGTCGTACACTGTCTTGTTATTGGAGGGCACCTGTACTTAACTCAAGCACTTGTAGTGCCGTAGATGTGTAATCAAGGTATAAACATGCTTATCTATGAAAGTGCAAAAAAATGTGTGTACAGTTAATCCGGAACCACCCCTCCTTGAAATACTGCCGGAGAACAACACAGTTGACAGAAACTAATTGCACAACCAAAAAGCAAACAATGTATAAAATTCCACATGAACAATATCAAGGGGCTTTTTCTTAAGGAGTGTTCAGGTATTTAGGTGAAGTAATTTCTGCTGGCTCTTGTGGGCCTCATATTTTGTAGCGGAGAGAAAACACCTGTGCCTTTGGCACTTTAAAGATCCAGCCTTCCTGAAAATATTTTCGGAAAAAAATAAGACTTACTGTATACTATATAAGATTTTATAACTTATGTGTTAATTATAAAGGAACTTCCAAGGCCTAGTATTACTTATATCGTCCGCTAATTTTGGGTACTAAAGAAGAGAGAGAGAATATAGTTGTATTATTTAATGGATAAATATAGGACTTTAGATGTAAGGAGAAATTGCAAATAATCCTAATGAACTCAAGCTTATCGGCACAAGCTACAATTCCCATGATTCTATGTGTGGAGGCTTGATCAGTCAGGTAAATTTGTACCCAAACCAGAGCTTCTCATAAGAGGAGAGACTCAACTTTAAGGATCAAGCTGTGCCAGCTTGGGAAGCACTGTAGTTCTGAGGTGCCAGTCCCCCAGAAAAATACTTTAAGAGAACATTGTGTTTTTTGAAGGATTTGTTTACATATAGAAAACTTTGATCTTGTCTGTCTTGAATATTTTTTGATGGCTTTGAACATGAGGGCAATTTTTATCTATTTAGCAGTGGAAGAAGGGACGAAGGTAGGAGATCATTGGACCCTTTGGAAGTTGTCACCTACCCACTTCTCACCCATGTAATCTTCACCAAAGTATTACGGTTGCCTCCACTGTCAAATTGATTCATATTGTTTCCTAATTAAAAACTAGCTTTATGAAAATTTTCCTAACTAAACACAACTTTTATTTTTTTAACATATATATTTTTTCATCATCCAGTGGTCCTTTAAGCATATCTTTGCTACATTCCCTTAGGAGATATGTACATGTATTATGCTTCACTTATCACCTGGACATAAGTCTTCATGCATAGTCTCCTTGTCCACCCCCTAGCATATGGCGCATCAGGTTGCTCACTCACACATATCAAAGTCCTCGGACCCACCAGGTAACAATTCAATCCATCTATAAATCTAACAGAAGGACCCTACAAATAGCTTTAATAGCTTTTATAGCTTTGTCATGTATCCCTAATAGAGCCCTTTTCAAGGTAGCTGTTTCACATATCATTTAGCTCATGGCTTCTCCAGATTAGGAACACCTCCATTTACCTAAGTGTAAGAGCAGGTGCATCTCTTAGTAGGTGGATAGTCTAGGGAAGCCTTTATCCATTCCATACCCGTTTCTGGTATGTCCCCTGCAAGCTTGTACTATATTATAGCATCTGGTCAGGTATCTTAAATATAGTTAAATGAATTGTCCATTTCAATCCTTGACTTTTACATGTAGACTAACTCTAAGCCTTGATCATAGTTAACCATAACTAACACCCTTACCACAACAAACTTTTCATATATGATTCTATTTTTGACAAGTATCTCCCACTGGATTGCCTTTACATTAATATATGCCTTTTTTCGTCCTCAGCTCCCTTACGTAGATTCCAGAGGTGTCCATCTTGCTTTTGTCTTCCTTCGTGGGCTTGTCACATTGATGGGAGCGAATAGTGCTTGTTGGTATCCTTTCAATATGTTGGAATTGATGCCCTGGAACACTTTTGATGGGAAGCTGTTCCATCAGAAATACCTGCAATGCCATCAAGGGTATTCTGTGGAAGAGATTCTGGAACACAATGTGAGTATACAAAATACAGATTATCAATACATTTATGACTGACTAATGAATACACCTCAAAGAATAACAGAACACAGGAATTTGAGCTGAAAAATTATTTAGGATTGTTTCTAGATGACCAGTTATGTGACAGTGCACAATGTCAGGCTGCAGCTTCAAAAGCAAATAAAATATTATTTTGCAAAAAAAATAATTTAAATGCAAGTAAAGAAAGATAATGTTGCACATATTTTCACCAATGTGACTTTATAGTGCTAAAAAAGGTATAGGGTATAGCAAATACAAGATTAAAGGAATGGAGGACACAGACTAGGAGAAGAAGCTAGCCACATTTAGTTTTTATCTGAGAAGGGTTTGTGAGAAGGTATAATTACCTTATATAAATAAAACTAGTATCAATATAGGATATTTTCAGGTGAACCATTGATTAAGAAATGTACAGACCATAAAAAAAGGTTATGGGTTGTGGTTTGTGGAAAGGACATTTCTTCTTCGTCGAATAAGGCTTCTATACAGTTAGCCATGCTATGGATTTTAGTACCAAAGCTGGTCATGACAACAAAATTTGTAGATAACTGTTAACAGTTGCACCAACAAATCATTAAACAGTAGATTTAAAAAGTTGGTGTTTCTAGATTTTTTTTGTGGAACTTGCCATGCAAAATGGAACCCTATGGGTTCCATTGAACACTGTTTGGGAAGCACAAGCCTTAACTTATTGTGTGTTCACTATAACTTTTATTCGAGAGAAAATGGAAAGCTCTTTAAAAGCTCTTTTAGTGAAATTCTTCTCATTTGCCAACACATTTTAGCACTACATCCAAACCAGGGCCCGGCTTTGTAGTATGTTTCCACGGCTATAGGGAAAATTTAAATCTGCAGGAACGTCTAGTAAGGTAGTCCGTGAAACTTAAAATTGGAATGTTGGTGGGCCATGATAATTGTACTGGACCTCTAGCTGGGGTAGATCAGTAATGTAAAAGTGTGTGTACTTTTTTAAAGGACATTTAAGTACATGTTTTATTAATGAATGGTCTACCTTGAGCAAGCATCACTGTTCTTTCCATCCCTTAATTTTTTGTAGCATGGCAAACACTGCACTTCTACAGACACAATGAGCGCCAGTGTGGTGCTTTTGCAGTAGGGTGGTTGAGAACTTATAGTCTATAATTGTGTATCACAGTAACTCTTGTGGGGGTATCCTTAAAACTGGTCATCTTAATTTTAAGTCTAGCAACTTGAGCTTGCATTTCCCACCTGTTAGAAAACTCTGGTTTAGGCTAAATTCATCCTGCCCACATTAAGGACATATGAGCATAATCATTTGAACAAGACAGCCATCTTCAATTCAGAGTGAACTGTTGCTAAATTGTACCATAAACCTTTGGAGTGGGGAGATAATGATTTTAGTCCAAAATCTTTTGGGCATTAAAATGAAGTCAAATAGTTTAGGTACCAGACCCTGTTTCTATTACTATAGTAGCTGTGAAACCATCTCATACCCAAACTTGTTTTATCAAGAACGCAGGAGTGTTTTTTTTTTTTTTTTACAACTTCTGGAATGATCGTGCTGTAGTACTTGTCAAACCAGTATGTTTTTTATGTATAGAAAAGTTGCGTCGTATAATCTATTTACTGTTGTTCCCCAAAACAAAACTTGCAACCTGGAGGGCTAAATATTATGCAATTATGTATGATTTTTCCCTGCGGTGCTTTTGTGTGTACCTGATCCCGAGTAAGATTAAGTTGTTTGTTTAAGTTCATGTCTGTTAATCTTTATTTCTAGAATTTATTGTGAGGGCTCTTTTACCTGAAATGCCTCACACAACAAACATTCTATACATGAAAGACCATAAACAAAAGCAAAGAACAAAAATGCAAATAACATATACCTTGTGCCTGTGTGTACATACAAACTCCCAGCGTACACACCATGTTATTGTATAAGCACTGTACATTATATCCAAATTCAACAGAATGTCAGATAAACGTGTCTGTTTGTCCTGCCCTTTGTTCTTGAGCTACCTTCAAATCATATTTAATAAACATTTAATACAATCTGTCATATAATACACCTGTAAACTTCCTAATAATGTTATAATTATGTGGTTGTGGGTCTCCAGACTGTTACATATTATGTAAAGTTATGGTTTGCATTATCCCAAATATATTAGAGTACACTGGTGGAATGTAACATACAGTGTTCTTGTTCAGTCGTGTCCGGCTCTGCATGACCCATTAACATACTGTTGTTGTGCACAATATCCTTATCATTTTACAGTACAGCTCAATCTGATACTTGCATTATTATACTATTTTATAGCAACGAGACATACACTTAACACACAATAATCTAATAGTTTAAAAATGTAGTGTATACTGTACAAAATATCTGACTTTCTATTCTGCTATATAGTATAGTTCATATTGCCATTTAAATATCATGTTTTTCAACATTGTTTATAATATGGAATAAAATCCCACTGATTATACATGGGGAAATTCTGTCTTATATGAAGGAACTTGGCCTCCGGCCTTGTCCACGGATCACCTTTGTGACTTCAGGTTGGGTGGCTTTGTTTCATATAATGTAGGCATAAGGTACAGGTTAATGTAATATACTGGATCTATACATTACAGTACATAATATCCTTGAACATCAATGACATCATTAATTACATATACAGTAAAAACCCCGTTATCCGGCACCCACAGGGACTCCCTGTTGCTGGATAACTGTAGTTGTCGGTTAATCGGGAGTCCCCAAATGTAAGGGTCTAAACGACCCTTAAACCCCCCCAAACCCCTCAAAATGCCTTTTAAAAAGGCAGTAGCACCTAAACTGGGCCATTTAGGGCCCCAAAAAACAATTAGCATTTTTTTTGCAGTCTCAAACTGCCGGTTAGGCCGGCTTAGCAGGAATTTTTTGAAAATGGGGAATTGATGAAGGTGCCGGTTGCTTGAGAGTCCCGGTTAGTTGAGTGCCGGATAACCGGGATTCTACTGTTAACTGATATTTTGTATCGCTGACGGCATGGGTTACATGCAAGCCTATGGTATAGAATGAGGTTGCTCTGATAACCTTATGTAGATAGCACCTAAAAGGAAAGCATCTAAAATAATTGGGAAAAGAGACCCATCCAAGCACAGAATAGAGAGAAGCTTGCTTAGCTTTAAGTAACAGACAGCATTTATTAAAATGACATTCACTCACTCACTCATAAAACTATTATATGTACCATATATTATGTTATTAATTTAAATATGTTATATTACCATATACATATTTATATAAATTAATATATAATTAACTATATAGCAGGTTGCATGATGCCACATTTGGACACTGAAAATAAAAATGAATAGAATAGTCCCAGTGGTCCATAATATTACAAGTATCCTTGAAGTTCTGTGAATTTACATAAGACACGTAGCCCTTGGCCATATGTGTGATTGATAGGGGAAAAATTTTTCTTTGAGGGACACTGACCCACAGAAAAATTAAATACAATTTACAGCAAGAAATCTAATTTGTTTAACTTGCCAATTGTTTGATGTCTGTCCAAGATCATTTCCTCTTCTTATTCATTTTTATATTCCTGAGAACTTAAAACTGAAACCTTTACAATCTACACCTAGAAGACATTTGTGCATGAACAGCACCAAAGGCTAAGGGCCACATTGACTCAGATAGTGGGCCTCAACCGGACCTTGGACAGCATGTTTCTCACCACTGCTCTGCTATGATTAAATAACTCCATGGTGACTTGTGATATCAGTATTATATACAATGTGGGTATAATATTCCATATAGAAATTGTCAGCAGATAAGAGCTGCCTGGCTCACCTTATCCTTCCTATCTGTTTGATTAGCTCAAACCTTTCTCAGATCATGGCCTTGCTCCAAGTTGAGCAATATGTTTGAATGTATTTTTATTGTTGCTTAGTCGTTCAGTCGTTTCTGACTCTCCATGACCCTATGGACAACAGCATGCCAGGCACATCTTGTGTCTTCATAACAAAGATAATGGAGTGGCTTGCCAGTTCCTTTTTCAGTGGAGCACAAATTGTCTTACCTTTCTGCTATGACCTGCCTGTCTTGGCTGACCCTACATAGTATAACTCACAGCTTAATTGAAGTACACAAGCCCCTTAACCACAAAAAGGTAGCAGAAACATGTTTTTTAGAAAAATCAGAATTTGTAAAGACTTTATTTAAGAATTAATTTTATCTCTCGGGAAGTGTTACATCACTTCCTGAGAGCTGAATCAGTGGAGGGAGTGGTGGGGGAGGATGGAATAGGGACAAGTAAGAATGCTTTGTTAGATAATTGGACCTGTCTGAAATTGAAGCCACAATCCTTCCCCCTCAAGGCCCAAAACTGGTCTTTAATTGCGACCACATCTGTTTAGGACCATTTATATTTTAAAGTAACATGACTAATTAATTTGTTTGTCTTTTGTTCATTTACACTTTTGTTACTGTGCATAATTTATCTTTATTGTACCTTTATTGTAACTTTCTGAACTCTGCCTGGGTGGGAAGGTTGCATTCAAACACCCTGATGGGGTGGGGCATAGCTTCCCCTCGCCCTCCAGTGGAGGTCTCCATGGCAGAAATCCAGATTTTGCGTGAAAACGCGAGGAAGAAAAAATACCAGTTCTTTGACCACTAATAATATTACACCCCTCATAACAGACATTGACAGCAATGCATAGACACTAAGAGCCTCATTCAATTGCAAGCCCGCAACTTGCGGGCTACAGGCCGTATGTCTGTGGGCCTGAGATTTGCTACAATTACAGAGCGATTCAATTCAACATTTTTGATTGCAGATTTACGAGATTGAGACTGTTGTGCAATTAATTCAAATGTATATCATTGCTTTCCCTGTTATTTACAGTGTAGTATTGATTTTTTTTTATTTGCATTTACAGTGCTACGAACAGGGGTTAAACTCCCTTGCGAGTCCTATCTGGCACCCGTAGGATTTTCTTCTACATTTGACATTTACGGGTGTGAAAATATTTGCAGGCTTGAGAATCTGTTGCGATTTGCGATTGAAACTCTTGCAGGCTTGAAAGATCAAAGGCTTAGATGGGCTGTAAGTTACAATCTTGACAACCGCAGGGATTTTCAGCCTGTAACCGGTAGATCATTTGCAACTCGCAAAAAGACACCAATTGAATAGAAAATTAGTTTACGGGCTCTCGTAAACAACAATATCTCAATTGAATCGAGGCCTAAGTCTTGCTTTGTTGCCATATAAATTATACACTATCATAATTTAAATCATTGCTTTTCTTGTCACAAATATCACAAGAATAGCATTCTGTTATGGTGTAGCAGTCAGTTCTGTGGTATATCAGAGCACAACACAATACTATTTCAAGAAAAAATTCCAACATAACAGCAAATAATAAAGTACCGTACATGAATTTAAGGTTGATGGAATATTGCCCAACTAGTGAAATACCTTAAACCAGGTAATAAGTGTAGCATGAGCGTGTTTAGGCCTAGGTCTTTGAGATCCAAGCCTAGGGTGGTGGAATTTTGGGGGTGGAATTTTACCTTCTGTTCCTAATAGATATGTATCCATCTATCTATCTATCTATCTATCTATCTATCTATCTATCTATCTATCTATCTATCTATCTACCTACCTACCTATCTATCTATCTACCTACCTATCTATCTATCTATCTATCTATCTATCTATCTATCTATCTACCTATCTGTCTATCTGTCTATCTATCTATCTACCTATCTATTTATCTACCTATCTATCTATCTATCTATCTATCTATCTACCTATCTATCTATCTATCTATCTATCTATCTATCTGTCTATCTGTCTATCTGTCTATCTACCTACCTACCTATCTATCTATCTACCTATCTATCTATCTATCTATCTATCTATCTATCTATCTATCTATCTATCTGTCTGTCTATCTATCTATCTACCTATCTATCTATCTATCTATCTATCTATCTATCTATCTATCTATCTATCTATCTATCTATCTATCTATCTATCTATCTATCTACCTACCTATCTATCTATATTATTTCTGCCCAGTCATGGAAGTCATGAAAAAGGGCATAGTCTGTGCAGACTAAAAATGGTCCTTACGTTTCTAATAAAGGGTTACTGTAATCATCCAGCTACCATGACTTTTAAGTAGTCAAGATCAGTCTAAACAACTTTTCAATTTATTGTTAATAAAAAGAAAACATACTTGTTATTTATACTGATATTTACTACTTAAAAGTCATAAAAGCTGAACTTCATCTGGTAGGAAACAATTGGTTTACAACGTCGAATTTGACCATTTTTACATTTCACAATGTAATGTTAATTCAGCTTTTACTTGAAAGACTTGATAAAATCATAAATATAATTAAAATAAGCCAATGTAATTTTCCTAACTGAAAGATGCTAGGCCACTTATGTAAAGGTTTGTGTACATATGATATATATAAATGTTTTACCTTTACCACCGTGTCTTAGAGATGGATCCAAAAACTATAACTCTGTCCAATATTAATAAGGTATTGTAAGATATTATTACAACTCTTTTCCTTTTTGGGGGATTTTTATTTTTTACATGGTACAAGTGAAGTCAGTTGGGATAAAGAGTCCGTGATGGACAACCTGTTTCGGCCCACAAGGCTTCAAAAGGGATGAAAACAATGGTAAAAATGACTCTGTGGGAGAAATCAGTGGATTAAGTACAATAAAGGAATAGAAAGTGAGCAATAAGCTATATGTCGGGGAAGAAAATGGACTATGTGCAGTGGAAGAGGGACATGATTTCCTACTCCAGAAAGTTTGTTTTTTGTTTCATTCTTTGCAAACTTGAATTTTTTTTTATTTTTTTCTTTGGTGGTCATTTAAGCAAAAAAACATTTAAAATAAGAGTGGAACTGCCATCCAGCAGAAATGGTAGGACAAATACAGAAAGTTGTTGTTTTTTTGTTTGAGATGTGCATTGGCTATCCTGAGAAATAGTTAAAGGATCGCTGTAGTTTTGTAAAAACTTCACATTCTTATTAAGTAAGTAACACTTTAGTAGGCTATATTGCACTACATTCCTTATTGCTGTTTTTAACTACTGTAGTTCAACAAGAAAGGCACTTGTTTGTGAAGTATGTACCAAACGAACAACATTAGTAGCTGTGTAAGCCATGGACATGAAAAGAAACTTGTAAAGAAAATTAGCATTTTTGACAACTCTGTTTATGAGTGCATGAATCCATTTTGTGTTTGTTACATCACTTCCTGAGAGCTGGAATACAAGTCAGCTGAGGGTGGGATGAAGCAACAGGAGAAGGTCAGAAGTCTTTGTTAGGTATAAGATAAGAAAGAAATTAACACCACAAACCATTCCCCTCACAGGACAAGAAGTTTGCATCAATAGATGCAAGAACTGCCATTAAGAAATGTGGACGCACCTCTCCCACATATAATTCCACCAAGGTATGGTGGCCTTTAGGAACCAACAGAGGTATCAAACTTATATTGTCTAATTAAAAACTAGCTTTATGACTTTTTCCCTTCTTAATTATGTTCTTAGTGAGACACAAGGTTTTCAAACATATATTATGTTCATTGTACAGTAGTCCTGCAGTATATTATATATAGTGGACAATTAGAAGAGTCTATCAGTCATATCTGCTCTATGTTTCTAAAGAAAACGTCCTCTTGGCGCCTATGTACTTTTCAAAGCCCAGCTTCCCTTTTTCTTTGCTTGCTTTTGGCACAAGTTTTCTGTTTACCTGTTTTTTTGATGGGCTGTACTTTGAGCCACTCAATTTTGGAAACACGAACAATACAAAGCATATTTTGAGTATGTAAGAAGGGATATTTACCTTCCCTACCATGATTGGTTCTGCATTCCAAAGGCACCTGTGCAAATACATCTCTGCTTGGCACTATGATTAATGGTTTATCATCACAAAGCATGTCCACCCTTTTGCAGCAGCCCAGCACACAGGCCCACACGTACTTCATACCATATCATTGTATAAGACTTTTCACATTGACTCTGTATGCATTAACAGCTTGCCAGACACTGATGGACATGCAAGTCATGCAATAATCACGGGCACTCGCAAACATAAGAAAGGGAAGGGCATTCAAGTAATTCAAGTTACTTCCAAAGATGTAGAATATCGTTTAACTGGACACTGCCATCCGTTTGTATATTAGTCAGCAATGGCATATTGCATGTTTATACATATTTATTTCTTTATTATATCAAATGTTATGTTTTATAGCACATTTCTATGCCCTCCATGGCTATTGGAGCTCTTGTCAATTTACTAATGTAATATGACTTACCAAAAAGTGTAGTAGGGGACACATGAGAAGTGTGCAACATATCTAAAATAAAATGACTTCCAAAACTGTAGTCTTCATGGATTTACTGTTTCAAGATGAAGTCAGATTGATCTTGGCTATTTTTGACCCTTTTGTCTGTGTGAATCTAATTAAAGTGACATGGGGAGAAGGCAATGCGGCATACCTAGATCTAAGAAAAGCATATTTCACTATGCCAAATGATCATTCTTAGATGATGCAATCTTGCAATGTAATTGGGATGCAATATAAAAGACCACAGTAGGGTTTATTTTGTTTATTTAGTACAAAACGTATTAATTAGAGACTGAATACGAACATGTACCATAAATTACACTAGTTTCTCAGAAGAGCCTAAAGGACTACTGTACAATGAACAAAAAAAATGTCTTAGAAAAGTATGCATTTGACTAAGAGGGTATCTTGCAAGGAACAATGTATTAAAGCAATTTATTCTTAGAAAATAATAGTTTGATGCTGCTGCTGTACTCTGGATGCTTCCATGATATTTTGGTGGAAGGTGAGTGCAACATTATGAGTGGGGCTTGCATTTATTGATAAATACTTCCTGCCACTGGACCTGTGTGAAGGAAGGCACGTGGCGTCTTTCAATCTGTTTAATTATCTAGTATAAGCTATTGCCCTTTTCTTGTTTCTTTCTTCTCTCTGCACTGATATATATAAAAAATATGATCCCCCATGATCCAACTCCTAGGAAGTGATGTAACCAAAACAAAATGGATTCCTCTATTGGCAAACAGTCTTCAGAAAATTCAGATTTTCTGTAAATGTTTTATGTTAATGGTTTACACACCTGCTGATGTTAGTTTGCTACTTCTAGAATTACAGTGGCTCTTTAATGCTAGTGTTCTTTTAACCAAAATTGAAGGAAATGACACTTAACCAGATTCGATTCAGACTAAATTGTGTATTGTTATGCAACACTGTACATTTAGTAAACTTACCACACGAAGAGACAAGTCAAACATGCGTGTGTAAATTTCAAGGTGATTTTCACAGGTTTTGCCCTGCGTGCTTAGACTTGCGTCTTCGAGGAATTGTTACAGTAGCTGTCTTATAATTAGATGTTTTTTGGGTGAAACCTTTGTTCCCACTTAACAAGTGTCATACATGAAAACAATCTTAATACAGATCTTAATCACCTGGTCTCCATAATGTATCCTTTTTCTAACTGATTTAATCTCAAGACATTTTTTTGTTTCCTGTCTATCCTTTACATATTGGATTCTCTTACTACTGTAATTCTTTAATTCAATCCCTATGTAAAACTATAAACCATCCCTCAATAGTATTAAAAGATTCTGTAATATAATGTAAGAAATATGCTACAAAGTAGTACTAGTAATAAGTATATAATAAAGAATGCCATTAACTGGTAATAGTAAATTATAATTTGTTATACTATAACATGATAGTACATGTAAATTATGATATAGTAGTAAAGTGAGTATTTAAGTATAATATTGCTCTAGGTCCATTCAGATTTGAGTGGGTAGCATCCCACAGGGCAGACTATTTTAGCTGATGTCCGTTCTCCTATTTTTTGTTCGTATGCAAATAACCCTTGGGGTCTCCCTAAGGAATATGGGGTAACCCAGACTTGGGCCCCCTGTTTACTATGCCTTGTGAGTCAGTAGCTACCCACTGATGAAAGCTTACGTGCAGTGTTGATATATTTAGACTTTTTGATTCTATAGGCCATTTATTTGTATGCTCTCCCCCAACTATACTATATACCGCTATTATTGATTCTTTTTCACTGCGGTTTGGGAACTTCTAGTAAAATAATTAAATTAAATAATAAAACAAAATAATATGCAATATTAAACTTACTTTCAAAGTTCAGACTGCTGTCTACCCATTATAACATCATTGTGGGGAGGTGGTTTTGTCTAGCAGGTGTCTAAATTTTCAGGCACAAAACATACCAATTTAAAAAGAGACACTGATCATATATATTATTCTATATTTTTATTTGTGAAGTATCATATCCTAAGGATAATAATCTCTATGCATTACTTTATGCATTTTTTTTGGCTCTTTTCTTTTCAAATTTGTAATATTTATTCATATGCTACTTGGCGTTTTATTCTCAAAACAAAATTACAATATAGTAACTGAGAATTTTTTTGTCCCCCATTACCCACCATCATTCATTGTTCATTCGATAAATTAGTCAAATGAATAGGAGGCAATGCATATTAAATTGGTTTGTTGTCTATTCTCTTATCAAATCTAATTGTTCAGAAACCCTATAGATTTGTCTCTCAGCAAACCCCCCCTTCTCTCCCCTTAATAACATTATCAGGGTGGAGACAAACACTCTCCTAATATCTGATACTCCTAACTTTGAAAATGACAGACAAAATGGAAAAACCTTGCACTGCAGAGAACAAGCAATTAGAAACTCCTAGCATTATCTCATGTTACATACTCAGATAATTATTTTTTAATTAATAATAAATGTCATTTTAACTATTATTGATCTTTATTTCTAAAGCACCAACACTTCCCATAATGCTTTGTACATGGGTTAAAGTCAGTTTCAAGGAGTAGGACAACAATAAAAGACAACCAACAATAATAATGTTAATCATGCTAATTGATGGCATTGAGCTACCTGTACTGCAAAGTTTATAATCTATAACTACTAAAATATTAACAAGATAAATGTTTAACTATGCTGTACATGTTTAATAACTGATGATGTGAAATAATGTTTCCCATGAAAGTATCTTTTCTAGTGAAGTCATTTTAATAAATAGGTGTAGGTGTATCAGTTTTGCTATAACATGTCTGCAAGTGTTTATTTTTTATATTATTATAGCAATAAATGAAAGCAAGCATGGTCTTGAAAGTAAGTAAAAGCCTCAATATAAATATATATCTGCATTGTTTTGTTTTAGCAATTAATTATAAGCATATAACGAACTGTATATACAAGCACATTGTGTATAGTCAGAGTGTTTCTTGGATAAAGATGCACAGTTGTGTATATTATTCTTACATGCTGCTGCAGACATGGGAGTGTTTCAGCCTTGGTCCCACGAGACCCAGGCCTACCAATTTTTAACCAATGTCCTAATTTTTTTCTGACTGGTGTAGTAGACTGCAGGGTAGTAGATAAGTGAAGAACAGCAGATAAAGTCTTCTATCAGGACAGTCCATATTAGAAGATTCTCTACCTCCCCTGGGCACCTTTTAATGGTTGAGCAGCATATCTTCTGAAGTCTAAAACAATAAGTAGAAAGGTCTTTGTAGATTTAAAAGCTTGCATTTTATTGCTGGTCAGTGGGTACACATTTGAAGTATTGGGTGGTATTTACTAAGCATATCAAGTGTCTTAGATGTCCATCCCTGTATTTACTATCTTCTGTTTCCTATGGGGAAGTGTTGCTATCTCCGCTTTCTCACCTCATCTCCCTCATCTCGGTCACTTGAGGTGTTTAGTAAAGACCCCCCAGTATTTGAAATTTTGTATCCATTGACCGGCAACAAAATGCAAGCTTTAATCCCCCCCCCCCCCCCCCTCAATGTCTCTTCCCCAAGATTAATACCCAGAACTATTTTTTTTTGGGGGGGGGGGGGGGTTCCTCAATTGTTAGGCATATGAGAATTTAGCTGAGTGCAGTAAGCTGGACACACAATGTGTGACAATTGTAAAGTAAATTGTCGATTTGCCTAATGTATGAACATGGTCCAGTGCCTTTACATATGTCCATTATATGGTCTGTTCCATATGTGCTCTATCCAGTCCACTTTGTACTTGTTTTAATGTTTCTGATTGGGTGGGTGCTGAGTATAGCATAAGTTGCTGCACTTATTCTAGCTGCTGTGCATGTTTTTAGTCAACTCTAATCTGTTCTGTATTTGTGTGACAAAATGGGATCTTCTAGTGCTGTACTAAATGTCTACTGTTTACTATTTGTTATGTTATACCATTCACACATAATCTTATTAAAGGGACTCTTTTGGCCTTAAGTGAATTATGTGAAATATGGCACCCTACATCAGGGAGAACACATAATCTTATTAAAGGGACTCTTTAGGCCTTAGGTGATATCTGTGAAATATGGCACCCTACATCAGAGAGAACAGTAAGAAGAAGTTCCAGAAGGTGAAAATCTGTTACGTTTCACTGTATGCCCACACTAGATTCCATAGATAGTTTTTAACGATATTGTATATTATATATACAAGTTTGCTATCGTTGCATCTGTTTTTATTTATCTCCATTTACCCTAAAAATATCTGGTAACTTTACTGCATAGTACATGAATGTTTGTGGCTATTATAACAGTTGAATTACAGGAACTAAATGCAGTTATTTTCAGCCTTGATGCCAATGTGTCTACCATTTTTTAGTTGCTGCCACTTTTGGACATATTTTGCCCAGTACACAAGAGTTCATTATGTATTTCGAAGAACTAGTTATTTTTTTAATTATGCACAGATCATTTAATAAAATTCCTGTTTAGTAATTTATAATAGCAATAATTAAAGTTAACTTCATTTTCAAAGTCTCAGACCTTAGTTGAGTGTTTATGTCCATCCTGATGAGTTTTTTTGTGTATGTTGACTGAGAGACATGTCTAAAAGGTTTTAAGAACAATATGAAATAGTGAGAGAATAAACAATGATTCATAGGCTGCCACAAAAGTCAAATGAAACCAATATAACACAACCATTTTCCAACCAGTGGAGATCAACATGTTAATGGTCTTAGTAGTGCTGCCTGGTAGACAAAGCCACCTTCTCCCATTGACCTTACTGTGGGTGGATACCAGCAGCAGCAGAGTCTGTGCTTTGAACATAAGTTTAATGTGGAATGTTGCTTTTGTAAAACATTGAATATGTACTTGAGTAATAATCAATCAATAATCAGGAGCAGGCACAAGGCGCCATGGCCCATGGCCTCAGATTGGCTCTTAATTTACTACGACAGGGGTCATATAATTAATTCATAAAAGGTGATCTGGTTATCATATGTGTCATCTAACCATCAACATAACTTTTGGCTTTTTTTTTTATTGAACACTACAGAATATATAAAGAATTTGCAAACAGGCCCCAAATTATTTTGCACAGGGGTCCTCTGTTCAATAGCTCCACCACTGTTAATAATCAATGCCTAATTGAAACCTCTATATCATGTTGTCAGAGCACTACAGTGGCCATTTAATATTAAATATGATGCTGCATTATTCCAATTAAAACAATTGTGGTTGATACATCGGTACTAGGTTGCACTTTGTGAAAATATCCTTTTTGTACAATATCAGCATTATCTTCTCTTTTAGTCCATTGCCTTTAAAGTTGTACTAATGTGATATACTTTCCCATTGCAGACACCACTGATTGCCCAGTTCACCAAGCTGAGAACCATTATCTGTGATGCCTGTGCTGCAAAGGGCAGAAATCTGCAAGTCACAAGGAATGAACATGAACCTGTACCAGGTCAGCAATCGTATGGCAGCCAATAACTTTCCCAGAGCAATTAGTCTATGGATTGATGTTGGTAGAAGCTAAGTTGTGAGGTTTCATTGGTGGGACAGGACCTGCCTTATAAATATTCCCAGGCTGATAGCATACACAAACACATACTAAGCAGAATGAGAAGTAACAATATGTGTACTGTAAACAGTAAAACAATGATTACAATAAGATGAAAAATTAAAAACTGCTGTGTATACTGCCTGTGGGTTTTGTTGATAGTACACTGTCTTCAGAGAACTGGCACACTTGTCAAATGAACTTTAGCACTGTGGATAATTGCAGTGTAGACCTAAGTCTGTGTCTTCATGAGCTGCAATCAGGGGCAAAGTCTCAGCAACATGGTGCTGAGACCTGGTCGCTGATCTGAAACTGCACAGCAAGTACTACAGAGTCTGTGTCTTTATGGCTAAGAGCATAATTATGACAAGCAAAAGTCATAGTAAAAAAAAACAAAAAACATCTTGCTGCATCTGCTGGACCCTGGAGGCACCCATTTACATTTTTAGAAAAGAAAGCTTGTATCTATTGATGCAGGCAACCTGCTTCTGGGCCTTTGAGGAAGAAGGTGTGTGGTGTCAATTTCAGTCAGATCCAATTATTTGGTCTAGCCTTTTGACCACTCTCTTTTTTCGCCACCCACATTCCTCCTTCCACTAGCCTCCTGATCTGTCTCTCAGGAAGGGATGGAACAAATCTAAAAACGGATTCCTCCATTCATATACAGATGTCCTCTGAAATGTTTTTATGCCCATGACTTGCACATTTGCTAATGTTGTTAGTTTGTTATACACTTCACAAGTAAGTGTCTTTTTCTTGAACCATAGTGGTCATTCAGGTTGTAGTATAAATGACAAAATAGAAATTTCCAAGCTATGCAATTTATACATCTTATGATATGCACTTGATAGAACACCTTTAGCCATAATATACTAGCAAAGCAATTGAAGGCTTTTACCTTACGCAATTGCATTTTGGTGGTGTCAGTTTAAGAAGATTCATAATGTGGACATACCTGCAAGATGCATAAATTACAAGGAACTACCAAGGAGTATTTACTTTTTCTAATACTATTTGCAGAACTGACATGTATATAAAGGTTCTGAGCTTGTGTTTTGGCTCAGGAGCTGAAATATTAGTCTCAACAATATTTAGTTTCACAAAGCATGAAAGCGACGACTGATGCATTCATGTTAGGCACATCGCACTTGACGGCATATTAATACACTCTGACCCACCTAGTCCACCAGTATTATACCTAATGTAAAGCCTCATACCATAATCTTTCCTTGGTTTCTCTTTATATGAAACAAAAACCTATGAATGGGTACACCCTAGTGAAGAAAAAAAGAAAAATAAAGATATTTACATAGTTATATAGATGTTTGTATTAATAAATATATATATATATATATATATATATATATATGTATGTGTGTGTATGTATATATATATATATATATATATATATATGTGATTGTTTGTTTGTCAGTTGTTGTCCCCCAGAATTTTTTCCATTCCTACGCCAGTACTATCGCTGTGTCACTATAAGAAAACATTTAATATATACCGTATTTTTCCGTCTATAAGACGACCCCTATTTTTGGAGCACAAAATTCAGAAATAAATAAATATGCAAATGTGTATTTTATAAGTTTTATTGTGTTACACATATATTTAAGGACACTTTCTGTCATGATTTTCACTGTTTTCCATTCCAGCTCAATATCCTTGTGATCACATCACTTATTACTCAGTCGCGATGTGCAATTGCATTTTTCTGGTTTAACATAGGATCACAAAGATATTGAGCTGGAATGGAAATCAGTGAAAATCATGACAGAAAGTCCCCTTATATATATATATATATATATATATATATATATATATATATATATATATATATATATATATATATATATATATATATATGTAACACAATAAAAAACACTAAAATACACAAGCATCACACACGCCACACACAAGCTGATCAGCTCATTTTTGTTGTGTATCACACTGTAATGCTGCATCTGGCCACTAGGTGGCACGGTTTTAAGGCAGGAGAAAAGGCACACGTAGTGGACATGCTTGTTCCAATTAGATTGAATTACACTGCTTGTGAGCTTAGAAATGTGTATTTTATAGCTTCTTAATTGTGTTACACATATATTTAAGGCCACTTTCGGTCATGATTTTCACTGATTTCCATTCTAGCTCATTATCTTTGTGATCCCTGTGTTAAACCGGAAAAATGCAATTCCACATCGCGACTGAGTAATAAGTGATGTTATAACAAGGATATTGAGCTGGAATTGAAATCGGTCAAAATCATGACAGAAAGTGCCCTTAAATATATGTGTAACACAATAAAAACTTATAAAATACACATTTCTAAGCTCACAAGCAGTTAAATTCAATCTAATTGGAACCAATGCATTTCAAAATGTATGTCTATTCTCCTGCCTTAAAACTAGTGGCCAGATGCAGCATTACAGGACCAGACCAGGGTATCTAATTGCAACATTCCATGTATAAGACCGTCCCCCTATTTTAGACTTAGAAAAAATTGCTAAAAAATACCGTCTTGTACACAGAAAAATACGGTAAAAAATTCGGTAAGTCACAATATGGCTCTGGGGAGATCCATGAGTAAGAAACTCAAGTCTTGCCAATGGAACCTGGCAGTATATTAAACAAAATAAAAGTATAAATGGCCAATAGCAAAATATGTTCAATTGTATTACACATCATGTATGTTCAGAATATACACAGGTCATAATACCAAATTACAGAGCTGTATATGTATTTGTTTACAAAGTAGTCCTAGAGAGTGGAACAGAAATAATGCGTAGCATTAAAATAAAGTAAGGCTAATCCTCCAACAATCTTCCTCAGTATATGGATAGTGTTTGGCTTCATTTATATTTAGAATTCATCTATGATTTTCTAAGTATATTTGAATTATTTCCTACTTTTAGGAAGTTTTATTTTCTGTGTAAACCACACAGAATCTTTTTCCACAGATGTCTTATCTCCTTGAAAAGGTCACTTGTAGTCCCATAAACCATGTCTGTTCTTGTAAAAAATTAGTTATGTTTTGAACTAAAAAAACTATAGTAGATTAAGTATTAAAAGGCCACCGTAGATTAACATATTTTTTTAAGCATGGAAAAACTAACGACATTAGAAGCTGTTTAGGTCATTTAGAGAAAATCTTCATTTTAGGAGTCTCTGCTAGTGTATGGAAGCTGCCATGATTTCCTTTTTCCTTATCAAGGCACGAAGAGGTGGCAAGCAAGGATTGTATTTACAATGGCAAACTGCCTCTATTGAGCCTATGAAAGGGATTGGAAAGGTGACCAGCAGTGAAATATTTACCGAATCCACCAATGCATAAGCAAATCCCCTTCTCTCCATCCCTCCTTCCAGCACTGAATTGATAATATAAATTAGGAGAAATCTCCCACCCATATTCTGCAAGCCAATTGGAAGTGTAGAAGACACAAATACAGCATCATTCAGGCACAAGCAGTGAATACAAAAAAAAAAAAAGATTTTATTTAAAATGTTTTATGTCCACAACTAACACAGCTGCAAAGGGTATTAATGTATTTCATACTTCACAAACATATGATGTTTTTCCAGATTTACAGTGGTTCTTTAGTACAGTTATTGTTTAGCGAGTTTTGTTGCTGGTTATCTTTTCCCTCTAGTGAATCTTGGCCCTGGTCTATGTAAAAATGTCCAGCACGGATCTAAGAGAAGTATTGAGAGAAAGAGTTGTATTTAGATTGGGATTGTAGCTTTTCATATTGATTCTGTTAAATACTCAGTAAGCACATCTTACACCTTACCATATTTTTAACCCCCTCTTTCATGTTCATAAAATAATATTTCTGTTTGTTTTGCAGACAGATCAAGCTGCTCCTTTAAATCAGGACAACAGTCACAAGTTTGCCCTCCTTATGGATACCATAGAAGAAAAGAGTGGGATAATGCTTCAAGACAGCAGGCACATTACTCAGGTAACCCATGTATAGTCACAGAACTGCTACTCTGAACGTATTGATGGAAACCAGTGATCTAAAATATGGCATTTGTGAAACCACATAACTCTATAAAACAAAATGGCACCCTGGGATCTTAACATCCTCAACAGGAATCACAATAGGCTCAAGAATCTTGAAACCCCTACCTTAGAAATCATAACCCCCATCAGAATCATTACAACAATCACAAAGCCTTGCACCGAGATAAACCTTTTTTGTGGTTATTGGCTTTAGGAATTCCATTACTAGATTAAAACACTGTAATATATATATATATATATATATATATATATATATATATATATATATATATATATATATATATATATATATATATACAGTGCCTTGCAAAAGTATTCACCCCCCTTGACTTTTTACCCATTTTGTTACATTACAGCCTTAAGTTCAATGTTTTGTTAATCTAAATCTTATGTGATGGATCAGAACACAATAGTCTAAGTTGGTGAAGTGAAATGAGAAAAATATATAGATAAAACATTTTTTTAGATAAAGAAAACAGAAAATTAGCATGTGCGTATGTATTCACCCCCTTTGTTATGAAGCCCCTAAAAAGCTCTTGTGCAACCAGTTACCTTTAGAAGTCACATAATTAGTGAAATGATGTCCACCTGTGTGCAATCTAAGTGTCACATGATCTGTCATTACATATACACACCTTTTTTGAAAGGTCCCAGAGGCTGCAACATCTAAGCAAGAGGCACCATTAACCAAATGCTACCATGAAGACCAAGGAACTCTCCAGACAAGTAAGGGACAATGTTGTTGAGAAGTACAAGTCAGGGTTAGATTATAAAAAATATCTTTGATGATCCCCAGGAGCACCATCAAATGAATCATAACCTAATAGAAAGAACATGGCACAACAGCAAACCTGCCAAGAGACGGCCACCCATGTTCTGTCAATTAAATGATGCAAATCCTCAAACAATCCATGTTAATTCCAGGTTGTGAGGCAACAAAACACGAAAAATGCCAAGGAGGGTGAATATATATATATATATATATATATATATATATATATATATATATATATATATATATATATATAATTAGGACATTAATACAGTTTTCCTTAACTTTGCTTTTTCCTTCTTACTGTTGGTGGCAATAAGAATTTTGACTAGTCCAGGGTGGACATTATCATTTAGCTCCACATTTAACATTTTGGAAATACATTTTAAAAAGGAACAGCAAAACTGTAGCCAACATTTCCATCCAGGCTAGGTTAATAGACCTGGTGATTGTATTACACTGTGCCAATCATCACATTCACTGATATACTGACAAAAGGTATTATGCTAGGAAAAAAAAAAAGTAAAGTTATATTTTATGGGTAATTGTACTTGCATATTTTGACAGCATAGTATATTGGAGTTGTAAACAGTATTGTACTGTAGAGTGCATTTCATTTGTAGAATTCTGCCATAATGTGAAAAATTGGAGGAGTACTGAGATCTAAAATTGTACATTTAAATATAACCTTGGTCAACTGGGATTTTCTTTCAAAATTTAATATATTGAATGTGCCTACAGTGGTTTGTACATTTTTCCCTCAATGTTCCTCACTACTCCCTTTTGTATTTACATATAAAATGATCCTACTTATATTACTAAATAACACATCTTTCCTTCATTATTGCATTTTACATATATTTTTCGGATTATTTTGACACAGGACAGAGGCCATTTTTTATTCCTTCAGATGAGTATGTGAGCGGAGGACACTCGGCATATGGTGATCGCGGCCATAACAGACCATATCAAGGTACTGTATATATTATAACAATCTTTACAGAAATTGTTAGTTTTTAAAGGATAGGAAAGCTCATTCTTCATCCAAAGTGTTGCTATTCACTATGCTCAAATAAATCAAACCAAAATTAGTTAGCGGATAGATTATTTTAATGTCCTATTTTTTCTTTCTGTGCATGAAATAGAATTATATGGGGGAAACTAAGCTTGTCCTAATCTGCATATATTTAGTATGTTACCCTGTGTTAGTAGTCTGTATATCATATTGCGTCTATAATTCTGCCTCACATAACAACAACAAGCTGTTAGGAGGCTGAACGTTTAGTGCAAACAGTTTGAGAAGGAAATCCCTTCTCATGAGAGCTTAATTCCTAATCCTTCTAAGCTATCAATCCAATTATTAGAATTTGTTTTATCTTAAATTCCCACAATAGTTTCCTTTTTTAAGACCCATTTCACCTGAAAGCCTATGAGGTCAACAGAAATACCACTTCAGTAAATGTCCTTTTTTGATGTCTAAATTCCACCTTCTGGATTATAAATGCCATTTATTTTAAACATTGTTAACATTGGATTGATTCAAAATGGTGGCAATATTCATTATGGATAAAAGTAAATTAGTTGAGCATTTTAGTAGATCAACATATTATACAATAGTTCTCGTTTTAGATGTTCATTGGAGTTTGGAAAATTCTGAAATTGATAGTAGACTAAGTTTGCCTCATCCACGGAGTACATTCTCAACTAATTTTGACATTGGTTTTGTAATGTAATCCAAATGTACAGAGATTACTCCATGTATCCACTGTCCTTTCTCTAAAGAAGGTTGAGGAGCATGTGACATGAAAGCTGAATAAGGCACTTTGTTGATTCCATGTATCTCTGCATTTCATAGGAAAAGTATTGAAATTCAACTCTTTTTTGCAATTAGTTTGATAGAATTTATTTATATTTTTAAGACAATGTGTCAGTAGTTGTTTCTTGCACATACTACCATTAAGTCTTGCTAACAGTGTATATGCAGCCATCATTCATGTAAATCTTCAATCGTAATGCTCGATAAGATTCTGCTATTTTACAATGGTTTATGCAGCAGGAACTTATATATTAATAGCTAAACATGTATATAAAATTTACAGAATTAGCATACCACATGTGTACAATATAATATTTTTAACTTGTCTTTATTATCATTTATTTATTGTATTAAGCTATAAGTATAGTTTTGAAGTTTAGTTGCAGGCACCCCCTACTAATAATATTAATAAAGATTATTTAAAGACACTTCTAGATTAAAATTAATATTGACATTAGAAGTACTGTATATACTTGAGTATAAGCCGACCCGAGTATAAGCCGAGGCACCTATTTTCCCACCCTCGGCTTATACTAGAGTCACTCATTTTACCCAGTATTTTGTGGTAAATGTGCTGCCCCCTGTGTCCCTCTTGTGCCCTCTGTGTCCCCCTCTTGTGTCCCCTTTCTCTCCTGTGTCTCTTCTCCCCTCTCCCTTCCCTGTGTCTCTTCTCCCCTCTCCCTTCCCTGTGTCTCTTCCAACCTCTCCCTTCCCTGTGTCTCTTCCCCCCTCCCTTATCACCCTCCTCAACCCCACTCCTCATCCTCAACCTCCCTCCTCATCCTCAACCTCCCTCCTCATCCTCAACCTCCCTCCTCAACCTCCTTTCTCATCCTCAACCCCCTCCTCATCCTCAACCGTTCCCATCCTCAACCCCCCTCCTCAACCCCCCATCCTCATCCTCTCTCCTCAAACCCCCATCCTCAACCCTTCCTGCTCATCCTCAACCTCCCTCCTCATCCTCAACCTCCCTCCTCATCCTCAACCCTCTCCTCTCCTCAACCCCCTCCTCAACGGGGGGTGTTAGAGAGACACGGGGGGGAGAGTGACTCGAGTATAAGCTGAGGTGGCCCTTTTTAGCCTTAAAAAAAAGGGCTAAAAAACTCTGCTTATACTTGAGTATATACGGTACCTTGTCTCACCATGTTGCTCTATGCAAGATAGAACATACAAATCTCAGCTATTGAAAATGCCATTCAATACCAGCAGGGGAATACAAAAGATATTCAAATATCAACAATGGACATGATAATTACATTTGAATAATCTCTGTATTTTGTTCTTTACAGGTTTTCCCCCTTATCAAAGACCAAGACGTAGAGGCCAAAGAACAAGAGGACATCCTTTTGCTTACCAGTAACTACAACAAATATGTGTATAAAACTGATAGGTGTCTGTTGATACATATTTTTTGACAATATTTCTTTACTTCATATCTACTTTTTACAAAGTCTTGAAAGCAGTTGGGTTCCTAGGGTTGATGTCATACCTTTTACCTCTAGTCCATTCCTAGTTTTTTTTAGGTTGTGATGTTCATTGGATACGTTATAGCGACAGATACACTGGATATTCTTAATTTTTTTTTTTATTCCTTTAAAAGTAAGTAAAATTATGGATATTTCAATTAAAGATCCATTAATCAGCTCTGTAATTGACATAGTATATTTATTTTTAAAATAAAAATACAATAATAGAGGCCACACTGATATAGTCCTTTAAAACGTTTTACAGCTGTTAAAGAACCATCACAAACAACATTACATATATCTAAAACTTAAAGGAATTAAGGCTAAGTAATAAAAATGTTAGATACACCTGGTGAAATGATATTGATATAGATGATAACGTTTTAGCTATTATTTTTAATAATTTATTTAAAATATATTATATATTAATTTTATGTGCTTAACTAGTTTTTGTTCATTTGGTGATCTTTGTACCCATAAGTCACATTTCTTTATTGGAATAATTAAAATGGTGCACAAAACATTGAAAATAGATTTTTATTGGTTGTGCTAATTTGTTTTTTTTTCCTTCTCCTTCAAGGACACACACAATGTAATGACAGAAAAGGAACGTTAATTACCTCATAATTGTTAAATAAGAATGCCATTCCAGTTTAACACATTTTAAAAAAATATCCCTCACTTCCCACAGCAAAATATTCTAAAAAAAAGAGAAAAAAACACATTTCTATTATTGTTCCCCAAATGTAACGGTGACTAACTTAAACATTTTGCTGGAGAGGAGTGAAAATCATCTCCTTGACTTGTTTATTCACTTGGGTTTCTCCTTAACCGTAAAAATATATTGGGCTGAAGATCAGCAAGGCCAGAGTGGGAATTGCTTATTTTGTCACCCAGCAACATTCCACAGTCTGAACTTAGATTAACGTAAAAAATGCCATCAGTAGGGGTCTGTTGGCACCTGGCATTGAGAGATATTTATTTAGTATTTACATGTATTATATCCTAAAATACAATACAAATGTCTGACCACAATCTGAATGTTTGCCCTTGTTTGTCAGTAAAGAAACATTCTACACAGATGTGATTCAGTAGTTCTTACTGACATAAATAACTGAAAAATTTTAAATGTTAAAGGATCACTGTAGATTGGAAAGAAAAACTTAAATGTTTGTGAAGTTTGTAATGGCAGATATGTATGCCTTGGACATAAAAGTAGTTTTAGGTAAAATATGTAATTAAGTAGACACTGCTTGTGCCAGAAGAATGCCATATTTGTGTCTTTCACACTTCCTGCTGGGTTGGATACTGGGGGCCCTATTAAATTCGACAAATTGTAGTTCCTGAAGCCCATAAAGGAGCCCGCAAAAGTTACAGCTATTAAATTGGCCTCTTTTAGCTACCTGCAAACCATCTGCGGGTTACAGGCTGAGAAAACAACAGTGGTTGCCAAAATTGGAACTCAGATCCAGCTAAACCTTTGATCTTTCAAGCCCGTAAATGTTAGTCGAAAAACGCTATTAAATTGCTACAAGTCCTCAAGCCAGCAATTTTTTTCACACCAGTAAATGGCAGATGTAGCCAGAAATACTACGGGTACTAGAGAGGACCTGCAAGGGGGTGAAACTCCTGTCCATAGCACTGTAAAAGCAAATATAAGCACACTACTGTGTTTTAAATTACAGGGAAAGCAATGAAAGTTATTAAAATGAATAGCACAACATTCTCAAGCTTGCTAATCTGCAATAAAAAATAGTTGTGCTTGCAAATGCGGCCGCATTTGCCGAGGTGGAGGCTCTACGGCCCCTCACTCGCGGTAAAAAACAACCCAGAAAAGCGAGACATTGAAAACAAAAACCACGCCGCTGGACTTAGAAAAAAAATATATATGACCCACAGGACTTAGAAAAAAAACAATAACGCGGAATAAAAGAAATACGGACTTAGACAAAAAAATTACGACCCCGCGTACATCAAAAAACACCCAAAACACTGAAAAGCCAGGACGTCTGGTGGTGAGGTTGCACGATAAATAAAGTAAAATTTGAGGCGTTTCGCCACTTGAAAATCGCTTAAGCAAGAAAAAAAATGGCTGCCTAAAAAAATGAAAACAAAGCTACACGACCCCGAAGTGCAGAAAACACTGACAAGGACGTACGACTGTTAATTACGACCCGCGGAACTTATAAAAAAAAAATATGAGGTCACAAAAATACAAAGTCGCATGGGGGGACACCCATGACATCTGCCAGTGAGGTTGCACGCTAATTAAAATTGAATTTAAGGAGTTTCGGAACTTGAAAATCGGCTAAGCGAAAAAAAAAAATGGCAGCCGAAAAAAATGAAAACAAGGCTACACGACCCCAAAATGCGCAAAATACCGCCAGGCACGTACGACTTTTGCCAGGGACGTACGAGGTACAGAAATACACAGTTAGAAAGCACGGAAAATGCTGGCAAACCGCGTAGCACATAGACAAACAACGCCATTTTACAACACTAACTTGCAACTAATAACATTACGAATCTAAAAGGGCCCTTTGCACAACTAACCCAACGGTTGGCACACGCAGCATATTTCTAATGCACAGTTGGGACATTGATGACACTTTCTCCTCAAGGCAGCAACAGTCCAACTGTACATTGTATGCTGCAGGAAAATAAAAAGAGATACTTAGCTCTTGAGGCAATTCATTGCTGGATATATCAATTACAAATAGGTAAAGTATATTAATTTATTAAGTAACTAATTAATTAATTATTATTTACAAAAATAGACATATATATCTGTCTTTGTGATGAGCAAATGGATTTACAGCCCCTAAAGACGTTTGGATCTGCCGAGCATATCCATTTCGCTAATTTTTCTGGGGTGAGATAACTACGGTGTTGCACTTTTACAGATGTTTCAATAATATTATGATTAAGAGACCCCCTATAGATACTCCTCCAGGAGACTTCCTTTTTTTCCATGTCCCAACTCTTCGCCAGATCTTTCTCCCATTCCCGCATGTAGCTATCTTTGATGGATCTGGGGAATTATATAGGTTGTATATACCACTTATTATCCCCTTTGCCGTGGGGTTCTTGAGACAGATCCGAAATAACCAGGTTCCCCTGGGAAGGCCCTGGGTTTTGACCATAGAGTCAATTAAGTGTTGAATCCTATGCTTAAACATTAACATCTTATTGATCCTCGCTGGTTTGTTCTGCCAAATACATTTGGAGACTTTCCTTTGGAACCCCATAAGTTCAGTTAAATTGATGGGTAAAGGAAGGGATTGGAAAAGGTACAAGAGTTTAGTGAGCACATTCATTTCGAAGGCATTTATTCTGCCTAACCAAGATATCAGGAGTTTATTCCATTTTGTCAGATCCTGACTTAAAGATTTAAAAATCGGATGGTAATTCTCTTTATATAGGGAGCTCAAAGAAGGGGTAATTTTGAGGCCCAGATATTGAATAAAACGATATTGTTCTTTTAATGTTTGCTTTAAACAGTCAGGTATGGCAATAGCCATTGCCTCTGTCTTATCTCCATTTATAGATATGCCCGAAATGAGGCCAAATTCATGAACAATGTCCATAAGTAATCGTAATGAGTTGGCTGGATCTGTTAGGGTACACAAGATGTTGTCTGCGAACAAGGAAATTTTATGGTGATGGTGCCCAAATTGTAAACCCTTTACTGCTAGATCCGATCGAGTGGCCTGCGCAAAAGGTTCCATTGCCCTGCCTGGTACCCCTAAAGATGTTGATCGTTGCTTTAGTTGGACCCGGCATTTTCAAATGCGCCTGGGGGTTGTTATAATAAATTCTGATCAAATTTACAAACTGCCCTTGAATGCCGAATTTGCAGATAGTTCCAGTCCACTGTGTTGAACGCCTTTTCAACGTCCAAAGCTAAGAGACACAAAGGTGTTTTGGATGAATCTGGTTGATGTCTGCTTAAATTGTCTATAGCTTGCCTATGTGGGATAAACCCCACTTGATCTTTATGTACCAGCCGGGGTAGAAAGATTGTAAATCTATCCGCCAATATTTTTTCTAATAGTTTAATGTCCCCATTAAGAAATGGGTCTTTCCCTTCTTTCGGGAACAGAACTATCTCCACCTGGTACATCTCTGGCGGTAGCTGATTACCCTCCATTATTGAATTCAAAAGGGCAGCTAAGTGTGGCGCAAGCAAATCTTTTAAATTTCTTGTAGTATACGTTGGAAAAAACATCAGGCCTAGGATCTTTACACACTTTAAGCCCTTGAATCACGTTTTTAATTCCTTCCACTGTAATAATGGCATTAAGCTTTGTTAATTCAGAATCTTCTATCTTACGAAGGTCGCAGGATGTCAGAAAGGTACGAATGCTAAAATCTAATGGCGGATTGGAGGAGGAGTAAAGTTTTTGCTAACATTGACAAGCGCCTCTTGAATTCTAGATGGATTAAAAAAACATGATCTTTTAAATGCACAAAATACATTTTTGGACTGCAGTAATCTGAGGCTGAAAAAGTAACAAAAGTGATAGAATAATATCTATTTTTAGATAAAACACTGAGCAGTGTCTTGTCCATGCTAAATGTTTTTCTATATATGGTGTTTTTTTATAACAAGGCTCAATTTTCTATGGGACCGCCTTAATGTCAGGATGTGTTTTTTATTGGAACCGCTCTGGCCATGCATTTCCTGCACTGCTTATGAATATGAGCAAATAAACTATTGTTTTATTTAAATAGTAAAATAATATTCTTTTAGGAAACTGAGTAACAATTATAAACAATGCCAGAATAGGAAATGCTTGTAGTGGACGGACGGTAAATTCCAGTATTTGTTGATTGATTGATGATGAATTTAATAATATATTTATACAAGAAAATATTTTAAAGTTGAATGTTTTTTTTCAGACTTGATCCTAATATAGCGATACCCTTCTAACTATTGCACAAAAGCATGAGTATTAAACTAGGTATATAAAATGTTGTTTGCTCAATTTTTCAGTTGTTCATACAATTAACCTGATGTCAAATACGGTTATATTTATTACCTTGATCAAATTAGGTCTGGTAAATCATCTGCTGAGTTAAATATTTAAAGAAAGCTAATTGATAGTTATTTATCCAGATATCTCTATTATATTGGGAGCCATAAATGCTGCACTGAATTAAAACAAGATTATTCATTTAATATGAATTTTCATTTTGGCCATTTTGAAGCTTTCAACTCTCTATATTGATCACTGAAATATTGTATCAATATACACTCAATAACTGTCTTTTGTGAATTACCTTAATAACATTGTTCACTTTAAGGATAGTTATTGTATTATTCCACATTTTAGGTATTTTTACGGCGACAACTGGTTTATTTACATTTATAAGCATAGTTTAGAGCAAGATGGGGCAGAGTTTAGTTGTCAATGTACATATCCGTGGCATCAGAGTAGAGATATGTAGGTAGTTATCCTAGTGGGGAGTTTACATTTTTAATAACCAGTAAATATTGATATTCACTGCTAGTTATGACTGGTTAGTACAAGAGTTAACCAGTGCTGTTCAAGTATGTTACCCTTTTTGTCGGGCACCAGATAAAGCTTTCAGACTTTTAGCTTGAATGGGTTATTTATCTTAAACGATTCGCTGATACATGTGGTGATGTCCCATAGATAGTTTCCCTACATTTACAGCCCCCAATATGTATGTAGTACATAATTTGATGGACCTGAGTTAAATATCCTTTATCAACTACAATTATTTTGCTGCAACCTTAATTACAACAGTATGCTCAAACTCTATGGGCCTCATTCTATTAAGGGCCGTAAGAGCTGCTAGGCCGCAAGGGAAGGCCGCAGGCTACGTCGCTATTTAATTTGCGGCCTCCGGACTGCTTACAGCCGTAAAGCTGCGGCCGCAAGAAAGGCCAGGTCGCTAATAAAATGCGAACCCTTCCGTTAATTTGATAAAACCGAGCCGCAGCCTATTTACACCAAAAAGGTCCACCAATTAAGCACATAAAAAAGCCATCCTGTACTTTGATGAGACGTGAAAGTGATTGTAGGTGTTAGAATTCATAGCACAACATTCCTTACACTCAAATCTGCAAATCATTTTTTTTGTAATTCATGTTCAATTTCCGTGTCCGAGTCCCACGGGCTTGGAGCATATCAGACCCGCAACGGCTGCGGGATTAGCCTCCGTCAGGTCCGTAAATGGGTAAAATAGACCCACAGGTTACTTGGCCCATGGAGGTGTCGCAAAGGGCTTACTTACAAATTGTAGCACTAATTAAGCAAATAGAAAAACCATCCTATACTTTTATTAAAAGTGAAAGTGATGTTTGGTCTTAGAATGAATAGCTCAACATTCCCCTACTCTCAAATCTGCTAATAAATACATTTAATTTCATGTTCAATCTTCGTGTTCTATCTATCATGCAAGTGCCACGGGCTTGGAGGTCAATCACCCTCCAAGCCCGCATGGGCTTGAATAACGAGCTACGGGCTTGGAGGTCATTGAAGCCCGTGGGACTATAGACGGAATTAAACCTAAAATCAAAGATTATAATTTGGCGATGGGCAAGCTTGAGAATGTTTTGCTATTAATCCTCATGTCCCCCATTATGTTCCACATCATTTACAGGGCTTTACAGTGCTGGATTGAATATATATTTGCTTCTACAATGCTTTGAGTTTGCGGCCTTCAACCTCCGAACCCGTATGGGTTGTAACAATGAGTTACTGGCTTTGAGGTCATCGAAGCCCGCTGGACTTGGGACGGAAAATAAACCTGAAATGAAATATTGGATTTGGGTGATGCGCAAGCTTGAGAGGGTGTTGCTATTAACCCACATGTCCTCCATTATGTTGCCTATCATTTACAGTTCTGTCTTGAATTTATATTTGCATTTACAGTTTTCGGACTTTGCTGCCTTGAAACACGATTTACGGGCATGCGGAAAATGCTTGCATCTTATTGCATAGTTTTCGATCAGCCGTAAGGGGCACCTCCTTGCGGCGCTGTCCATTTGAATAGCAGCGTAGCCGTAGCGCTACGCAGGGCTGTAAGCTGGCCGCAAGGAATCGCAGCTTTGCGGCCATTTTGTGGCCCTTAATAGAATGAGGCAGTGTGTCCAAAATGATGCAATATTTGTTTTGTTGATCATTTGTATCAGTATTTTGTTGAGAAATATCATTATGTATTCATTTATTTATTTATTTTTGCAGATGTCCATAGTCATTGTGGGGATCAAGCACTAAACTGGTCTGGAAGACATGCAGACATTTTTGAGTCCCTATGATTATCATTCAAGTAATATCTACTATATGTCCAGTATCATATTTACCTGCCTGCTATTCGAAAGAATCAGTGAGAATCCTTCAAGTAATATTTTCTATATCTTAGTATTGTCTTTACTTATTTACATGCATTTTAAGTATTTGTAGTTGACTAAAAGGAGTTGGTGGCTGACCACTGTCCTGAAATGCTGTCCTGAAGAGCTAGCCCTCCCGCCCCTTTTCTTCTGGGTGTGGATGAACTGTTTTACTTCTACAAATCTTTCTTTCAATAAACAAAACTATTAATTAAATGTGTGCATTTTATGTATCTCACTTAATATATATAAACTTGATCCCTTTTGAATACTTTTATATCACAATATGTGTATTTTTAACAAAATGTGGAGTGATGACCTTGACAAGATTGCACTTTGATGACCATTGTTAAAATGAATTGCCTACCCTTGCAATATGATTACAGAAGTACTTAGAGGTATGGAGACTATATGTATTGTGGGCTGATGGGAGGTACTGCTGTGATAATTCTGGTACTAAGCTATGAATGCGTAGGTAATATGGAGTCATTGCAGGTTATATCCTGCAGTTATGAAGGTGCTCTGTTGTAATTATGAGTGTACTGCTTTATCGTAGTACTGTTGGGTAACTGGATGTACTGCAATTATGGTGGTACTTTGGTGTCATAATGGAGGTACTGTGAGGAGAGTATGGAAATATGGCTAATTTAATTTGGAAACGCCAGTCGCATGGGCATTTCCGGTTGTTGATGACAATGAAGTTGTCAGTGGGGTGCTATTAGGAAAACGATATCAGTGTAGTTCTATGTCATCGTAGAGCAAGAGATAAGACCGTAGGAACTGAGATTTCAACATTTTACATTTTTTGCATATCTCTGTATGTGTGAGAACTACAAATAATCCCTAAAAGCTGAGTATTCACTTACAATTGTTTATAATTAAACAAAAATTGTCATAAAACTGTATGCATTGTAGATTTTTATATGTTGTAAATGTATTCCTTATCCTAACATACGCATTTTGTATATTCAATCTGGTTAGTTTACCATTTACCATTACCTCAAACCATACCGTTTTTATCAGCTGTTTTCCCAGGCACCATGTTAAAAGAACTTTGCCCTCAATTGGGCAGCCTCATGAAGTAGTTATGAGTCAGTGTGTTGTTTAGTATCTGTACATAAAATGTCATACTAGGCTACCAACACCTCTGAGTAATTTATTTCCTTTTATATATTTAGACTGAAACTTTATCTCAGGAAATACATTTGTTTGCATATATACTAAACTTTTTGGTGCTTCAGATCGGCTTTGCTGTCTGTTTTGCAGGACTGTAATCTGCATAGTATTGACTAAGGCATATTTCCTATTACAGCAAAGGTGGAAGTGTTTTGTATGTAAACCCTAAGCATTTTTATCTGGTGTAGATGAAGCTTTCAGAATATGGGATCTAAAACTGCCAGTACTTTCATTAAGTATAATGGAAAGCTCATTAGGATATAAGGAAACTGCCCCGAGAGAAAGAAGCAGACCAAATCAGCTGAGAAAAGAAAATCCATTTAGTAAGAAATAATTGCAAATAAAAGTTAAAAATGTATATGCTGCTGTAGAAAGGGAGAATTACAAATTATGGGCCTCATCTAATTTGAGACTTGTAACTCACTAAGTTTAGTTTTTTCAACTGTGGGATCCTTTTTTCAGTGAAGTTACACACATATTCAATGCTGTTCACTTGTAATATTACATATCTCACTCTAAATATGTAAATCCATGTCTTGCCAGTAAAATACAAGGTGTACGCCACTTGCAAAGTTACACCAGGAAATGCTATATTACTGATTGCCCTGCTGAGACACAGACAATAGAAAATGCTCATGATATCAGATATATAAGTAAAATAAGACTAAATAAGCACCTGCTATTTGAGTAAGCATTTTGTGAATAAATAAGTAAAGTTTGCCAAGTGAGCTAGTCCTTTACTAGACAATGCATTAAAACACCAATGTGGGTTTCCCGATATGTATAACTGGGTTCTATGTTACCCTGGATATTATCTAATGACACAAACATAATAATAAAAAATCATATTTTTAAGTTGGACATTTGTGCCTATGGGATTGTTATGTATTAATACTCTTCCACGATTTGTCATTATTATACTGTCTCTTTTGCTGACGTTGCAGATCTCAGCAATCCTTTTAATTTTACCATAATGATTAATGACAATGACAAATTAATTAAAAATGAATATTCTCTAATGTGACATTTGTTCCTCCGGGACAGTTGAGCATTGAATTCTAAAGCACTTCCATGCTTTTTTATTATTTTTAGTACTTTACTGTAGTTCTCAGAAAAAGTTTTAAAATCATTTGCGGGTGCTATTCTGTGCACATAATTATTTTCTCTAATATTAAGAGTCATACTTAATTTGCGAGTGATCAGTAAAGTCTCAATTGAATTACGAGTTTTCTGTAAAACTTTGAAAAAGTCACTCATACTTTTAGAAATGTCAAAAAAATCAATACTAATCTTGCCATAATTTTGTGCATCTAGCTTGTTCATAGTCATTATGGGTAGCTCAATCGCAGTCCTGAAAAACAGGGTCAATTGCATAGCTAAGTAATTTTACTGACCACTTTTTAGTGGTGTAATCGATAAAAAAAATAAACATTGCCAGTTTTGTAAGAAAAAAAAAAGAATACATGGATTTGTTAAGTGAAAATTAAATGTGGAGGTTGACGAATCTCATATTTAGTTGCAAACAAAGGGTGTGGCACACTTTGTTGCCTCCATTGCAAGGTCTCCCAAAATGGCAGTACACAAAGAGCTTTTCTATAGCTGCCATACCTTTTTCCAGCTCCACCCTTGGCCATAATGAATAGAATATAGAAAAGAGAGAGCTCAGAGTGCATTATTCACCCTTGTATAAATAAACAGTAGAGCTCAGGAGGGGGCATAGGTAGAGAGGGGTTCATTTACACATAATCTTCACATAGAAACAAATATACTGTATTTTAAAGTGTCAAATTCCAATTAAGTAATTAAACAGTGTTCAGTGAGGGATTAAGCAGTTAAATATTTAACCTTTTTGTCGGCAGAGGCATATGCAAGCAGTGAAGGTGTTCAAATTGATCCACATTGGTTTAGTTTATTTAAAAAGTTAATTTATTGAATTTGTTAAATATTACACCTTTGGTGTTTTGTTAATTATTATGGTTGTATTAATAATACCACCTTTTCCTGCAAATGGAAAATGGCCTATTTTGCTGAACACACAGGGTCATTATTTTCAATTCTTTAGTGTTTTTATAAAAGAGGTAAAAATGTTGCTCAGGTGACATTCATGAATTAGAAACCCGGCTTCTAACCAGCAATTGTACGGACAGTTGTTAATGTTGTGCTTTAATTAGGCTATATTAGTACTTCTTCTAGTACTTACTTCTCCATGGTTTCCCAAACTGTTTCGGTGGGCCACATTTTTTTACCCGATGATGTGATCATGGGTTCCACAGAATAATCTCCAAATACTTTTTGCATGTTCCCTGTGAACATTTTTGCATGCAGTTTGTGGTGTATTTCAGAAGGGTTATGAGGAAATGAAAATCCATTTTGGGATGTTGGGCTTCTTGAGGGCCCATTGGGGAACCTTCAGCAAACTTCAGTTCAGAGTGACGTTTTAGGAAATAAAATAGTTTTGAGGTGTTGGACTCCATTTTGTTTTTGATTTTTAACAATCCTCTTTTTATTGAGCATGGATAACACATTTTACCTTGTAAACATTACAGAATTCACATGATAATACAGTACAGTACATGCATAGTAATACCTTTAGTCATATATTTTTTGTTAGATGACATCAAAAGCCATTTGTTACATTCCGATTATCCTTAACATCAATCCATACTCTCCACTCCATTTTCAACATTCTCCTTACGCCTCTCTATTGTTATGCTAGCCTTACATTTTCATGTTGACTTAATTACATCTATATACATACTTCTTTTCCAGGTTCCTCCCGTCTTCTGACTTTATTCCCCTTCTTTTCTCTGCAATATCTAACTGGAATTATTGCCTTCTCTACCAAGTCCTGTGTGACTATACTCCATGGCGTATTTATCTCTCCCTCTTTTTAATCCTTAACTTATCCTATCTCATAACCAGAACCAAAACCTTTGCCCAAAATTGATCGTTGGCTGACCCCCCTCCCCTTCCCTAGCTCCTGTGTCCTATGTCCTCCCTCCCACTAAGTACTTAACCATAACGAAGACCCAGAATACTCCCAAATGTCCATGGGCCTCATTCTATTATCGGCCGTAAAATGGCCGCAAGGCTGCGATTCCTTGCGGGGGTTCCGTTACCTTGCAATTCTATTAAACGGCCCCGCAAGGATCTCCTCTTACGGCCGGCCGTATATCTTACAACCGGCCGTAACCTCAGAAATCTTTAAAGTCAAAAATAAATTCAAGACAGCACTGTAAAGCTCTGTAAATGCTAGGGATCATATTGGGGGACATGAGGATTAATAGTAACCCACTCTCAAGCTTGCACATCTGCCCAAACCCGAGTTTACATTAACTGTTTATTTTCCGGCTGCAGCGTGGCCGGGTCTGAGGTGCTCCAAGCACTCTGGACCTTTTACATGGATATTTGACATATATAAGAAAACATTTTTTTTACGGATTTGAGTATAGCGGAATGTTGTGCTATTTTTGCTAACACCTACAATCACTTTATAGTCTCCTCAGAGTGCAGAATGCCTTTATTTTGGCTTTATAATGTGCTTAATTGGTGCTAGCGGGACCTTTTTCCTGCAAGTAAGCTGCGTCTGGCTTTTAGCCTTGCAGAGAGGGTTACCGGAGCAATAGAATAGCAACCGGGCTTTTCTTGCGGCCGAAACTCTTGCGGCCGTTTTAGATCAAAGGCTTTCCTCCGGCGCGAGCGGCCGCAAGGGATAGCAAGGCGCCGGCCGCAAGCCTGCCGGAATCCCCAGCCTGAGGGGAATAGAATAGGCAAATAGCTTGCGGCCGGTCCTTGCGGCCCCGCATCTCCTACGGCCGGTAATAGAATGAGGCCCCATGTATTTATACATTGTATCTGCTAACAAGTGGGTGAGTCTCTCGTCATTTTGTTTTTTGACAACATTACCTTGGTGACATTTTTCTTTAAGATTAAATAGTTTGGTCAAATTAGCTTTATATGCCATTCAATAACTGTTTAAGTCAATACTAAGTCAATTATAACAAATTTTCTTGTTTTGTTTTGCATTAACTATGTTGAACATCCAGGCATCTTCAGATCACATTTGTATGTTGTATTGTATTGCTTGCAGACCAATTTTAAAATGGTCACCATTCACGTGTGCTAATGCTCTTTAGAACAGTTATCTCACATTTTCAACTAACCAATTAACGTTATAAACACAGAAGCATTGATTGTAGTTACTGTTAATACACAATGCAGCCATCTAGTCTACTCAATCTATTTAATCAAGTATGAAGCTATGATTGTATTCAGAATCTCACATATATATATATATATATATATATATATATATATATATATATATACCGTATTTATCGGCGTATAACACACACTTTTTCTCCCTGAAAATAGGGTGCAAATGATAGGTGCGTGTTATACGCTGATATTCCCTCCCCCTCCTCAACCTCCCTCCTCATCCTCAACCTCCCTCCTCATTCTGACCCCCCCCTCCTCATTCTAAACCCCCCCCCCCTCAACCTAACCCCCCCTCCTGCACCCGGTATATGCTAATGACGTGGCGCTCATGTGACGTCACATGCGCGCCGGGTCAAGGAGCGGAGGCCGGAGCAGAAGCAGGTAAGTGAGGGGGAGGTATTTAGGGGGGTTTAGGTTGAGGAGGGGGGGTTTCGGTTGAGGAGGGGGGTTTAGAATGAGGAGGTAGGTTTAGAATGAGGAGGGAGATTGAGGAGGGTGGGTTGAGGTTGAGGAGGGGGATTGAGGAAGGAGGATGAGGATGGGGGGGTTGAGGAGCGGGTTTGAGGATGGGGGGTTGAGGAGGGGGTTTGAGGATTGGGGGTTGAGGAGGGGGTTTGAGGAGGGAGGTTGAGGAGGGGGTTGAGGAAGGAGGATGAGGATGGGGGGGTTGAGGAGGGGGGTTGAGGGGGTTTGAGGATGGGGTGTTTGAGGAGGGGGTTGAGGAGGGGGTTTGAGGAGGGAGGTTGAGGAGGGGGTTGAGGAAGGAGGATGAGGAGGGGGTTTGAGGATGGGGTGTTTGAGGAGGGGGTTGAGGAGG